>CAVNYN010287304.1:0-97134 GCA_963692815.1 Nyctanthes arbor-tristis
CTGGTCACTAGATCGTTAAGTTGGACGAGACTCTCGGGGGCCCGTTTCCAGGGCCCCACGACTATTGACCTTGGTTGACCTTTGACATTCATTGACATTTGCAACCTGGTGGCTACAGAAGCTATTAAGAAACTTGATTTACCTGTTGAAGCCCACCCGAAACCCTATCAGCTTGCTTGGTTACACAAAGGTACTATTGTAACTATTAATTGTCGTACTTTGTTGCATATTTCAGATAGGGGTAAATATTATCATGATGTTTAGTGTAATATTGTTCCTACGGATACTTGTCATGTGTTATTGGGGCATCATTGGTAATTTGATTTGTCTGCTATACATGATAGTCGAAATAACACATACAGTTTTTTATTTCATGGCAAAAATATTGTATTGTTTCCCCTCCATCCAGTCGGGTCTTGTTCCTTTCTCAGCTCTAATTTGAGCATGAATTGAAACCTCATGATATGGTTTTTGTGTTGGTGAGGAGTGCTTCGTCAGATAGTTCTGTTCTTCCGATCTCAGCTTGCACCGTTATTGTATGCATAATATACAGCATCATATTGATGCATAATACACTGCCTAACCGTCTTCATTACCAGATGAGTCCCACTAAATATAAAGGATTGAGGGGTCAGGTAGATGAGCTATTGTAGTGAGGTTTTATCAGGCGAAGTTTAAGTCCCTATGTAGTTCCAGCTCTTCTAGTGCCAAAGAAAAATGGTATGTGGTGCATGTGCGTGGATAGTAGAGCAATTAACAAGATCGTTAAGTTGTCGCTTTCCTAATCCACGATTGGATGACCTCTTAGATCAACTCAGTGGTACAGTTGTTTTCAACAAACTTGACTTGAAAAGTGGCTATCATTAGATTCGCATTTGACCAGGATATGAGTGGAAAATCACTGTCGAAACTTGTGAAGGGTTGTTTGAATGGCTTGTGATGCCATTTGGGTTATCTGATGCCCCTACTACTTTAATACGGGTGATGAATCAAGCCCTACAACCTCTCATTGGCACTTGTATTGTCATGTATTTCGATGACATTCTTGTGTATAGTAAGTCTGTGGGTGTCCACCTTCAAATCTCCATTTTGTTTTGCTTATTCTGCGCCAGGAGAATTTTTTGCTACACCAAAAAAATGTAACTTCATGACTAATAGGATTTTATTCTTGGAGTCTGAGATCTCTGCAGATGGGATTGGAGTGGATGCCACAAATGTGGCGGCCATTACTGACTTGGCAGCTCCACACACGCTGACCAAGGCCCGCTGTTTCAACATGTTATTATCTTTTTATTGCTATTTTGTTCACACTTTAGTACTATTATGGCTCCAATTACTGATTGCATATAGGGTACAACATTTGTTTGGACTCCGGCTGCTACTAATGCGTTTGAGGCTATCAAGGAAAAATTAACTTCTACGCCATTGTTGGTTCTTTCTAATTTTTCTCTTCCATTTGAGCTTCATTGTGATGCATTGAAAGTGGGGATTTGTGGCGTTTTAAGCCAGTGTGGGCGTCCTACAGTGAGAAGTTGACAGGTGGCCGCTCTCAGTGTAATATATGTGATGTGGAATTTTTTGCGATGGTTCATGGGGTTAGACATTGGCGGCACTATTTGTTTCATAAGGAGTTTATTTCATACACTGACCATGAAGCTTTAAAACATCTTGCTTCGTAGGATTTAGTCTCTGCACGCCATGCTTTCTGGGTAAGGTATTTGCAGCAACTTACCTTTGTTATCAAGCATAAATCAGGAGCTAGTAATCACGAAGCTGATGCTTTGAGTTGTCATCATTCCTTGTTGATTGATGTGCGGCTCACTGTTCTTGGATTTGATACATTTCATGAGATTTATTATGCTAGCCCCTTTTTTAAAGGTCTAGGAGCTTATCCAAGAGGGTTTTGAAACTGAATTTGTTTTCTCCGATGGCATTTTGTTTTGTGGTTTAGTTGTGCATTCCAGAGTGTAGTATACGGTAGAAAATTATTTCCAAACTTCATGATTCTGGCATGTGGGATGTGATGGCACTTTGGAATTGGATTAGCACTCTTTCTTTTGGCCGACTAGGGGGACCAGCACTAATACCGGTCTGTACTGGCCTCTACTTATTCCTACTCAACCTTGGGTTAATATCAATATGGATTTCGTCTTGGGATTGCTATGGACTCAGAGAGGTTGTGACTCTGTGTTTGTTGTCATTGACCATTTTTCCAAAATGGTCCATTTTATCCCGTGAAAGAAGACCGTCGATGCAATTCATGTTGCTCAGTTATTTTTTCGTGAGATATATTGGTTGTATGGGCTTCCTTATTCTATTGTTTGGGATTGTGACACCTGCTTTCTGAGTCACTTTTGGCCGAGTCTTTGGAAGATGGTAAATACTACTCTTAGTTTTAGTAGTTCTTATCCTTCTCAAACGAACGGTCAGGCAGAGGTGGTAAACTGGTCTTTAGGCAATCTATTACGCTATTTAGCTGGAGACAATATTCATTCATGGGATCAAAAATTAAGCCACACTGAGCTTGCAGATAATGTGGTAGTCAGTAGAAGTATCTGGTTCTCTCCTTTTCAGATCGTTTACTCCTTGGTTCTCGGAGGGTCTCTTGATCTACTTACTCTGCCCTCCTGCACTAGTTCACATAGTAAAGCAGTTGATTTTGTTGATAGCTTGCAGTCCATTCATTAGCAGACTCATCAACAGTTGTCTGGCACTGCCTCCAAATACAAGGTCGTGGCTAACATGCATCAGCATAATTTAAAGTTTGATGTGGGTGACTTTGTATGGGCGGTTCTTATCATGGATCGCTATCCTACTCATGAATACAATAAGCTTTCCTCTTGGAAGATTGGTCCCCTGGAGGTTCATAAAAAGATCAACCCGAATGTCTATCACTTGAAGCTTCCTATTCATCTTTGCAGATATGATGTCTTCAATGTCAAGCACCTGATTCCTTATATGGGTGCAATTCTTCAGATGCTGACTATGGTGCAGATTCGATCTCAAATCTTCTCTACCCCTGGGAGGATAATGGAGTCCAAGAGTAGACATTAGCATACTTAGACGCCTATGATCGAGCCATGCTTTGAAGACACTACTAGACTAGATGAAGGAAAAAAGTGGGAGATTAGAGTTTAACACACAATGCAAAAACAACATTAAAAAGGGGAAAATCACAATACTTTCAAAAATTTGCAATTCAAGTTTGAGATATAAGGCGGAGAAATTTGGTGCAAGATTTCTTCATTTTCTTTAAGACCTAATTTTTTGGGTTATGTTCGTAATTTTTAATTTGTTTTCATCTATAATGTGTGTTTAATTTTCTTAAGTTAGGATGAATGATAAACCTAGTTGAAACCCTAGTCGTATTTCGATGCTTGATTCATTGAATTTATTTTTATGTTAAATTGTTATTGGTGAAATGTTTTATCTACATCTTTTTGGCCAATGGATGAATGAATTTATAGACTTGTTGAACTTGAAAGAGGAATACTTAACTTATGAAATAAAAATCGCTAATTGAGACAAGAGAAATAGGATTTTCTTGTGGTTAGTGCAATCGCCATAGGTTGATGAATGCATTTAAGAGGATTGATAACGCGCTCACTCATAAAATATGTGAGTGGGCATAGTTAAATATGATTAATTAATTTCGAGAAGAGTAGTTAATTAATTTAGTGAAATTCAATGAGTAATATAGATTGGTTCTCGCAAGATTAGGTGGACCAACTATAATGAAGTCGTGAGTCTTAATACATATATATCATATAAGTCCCTCTAAAGTACTTCGTATATTATATTTGGTTAATTTTATTTTCTTTTCTTAATAAAATTCAATATTTGATTATTCAAATAAAGTTAGAACCAAGAATTTTGATGCTCACTCTGATCATCATGGAAACGATATACGGACTCAACATCTACTCTACCACTTGTCACATATGACCCATTTTCTTGCAGAAGTATCATTTAGTGAACAAGAATGTGTCACATATTTCAAGTATCTTTATAACAGAAACACTCGGTGTCGCTAGATCAAATTGTATCGAATATAGTTTAATGAAAAAGGATGTTGTAGATAACATTTCATATGTATTCAATGATGACATTGTGTGCATGTTTTAAAAGAATATTAACACATTTTAGATATCACTTTTAATTAAGTTAGAGCATTCCTAATGTTGGGGCTAAAAAGCCAAAGGGAAGAAACACAAGTGGAAAAAACTGGCGGCAGTAGTGGGTATCCAATTTGTACATTGTATATGATTAAATTGGTTTTATTTGGGGTTAATTTGAGGTGGAACACGATGTGGATTAGTGTCCATATATTTGGATCTGTCTCTCTGATTTGGTCCAGTTGATATCTTAAATTGGATATTTGGTTCTCTCTTCTTATTTCTCAATTTTGGTATTCAGTATATATGGAATTGGTTGTTGGGTTGGGATATCTTCCCACAATTATGAAGACTATGCACTTAGATGGTTGTTTCTCCTATTGTGATAAAGAGTTGTCAAGTTGAGCTCATAGACTGTATGACCCGCCTCAACCCTGTTTGAAGATGAAGTGTCAAAAACTAGTGTATTCTGTTTTGCTTTTTGGTAAACTCTTGATGATAACCATCACGAGTTTGACAGGGGGTGTTAGAAGTATTATTTGGTTAAATAGTTTTGTTATGGGTAATTTTGGTATTTTAGCTTATTAGGGTTACAGTTTAGGGTTTATATTATTTTATTATAAATAGTCATCTTGTAACCATCTTATAATTATTTATTACGAAACCTTCTAGTTTTCATATGTATAACATTTGTGGGACTAAAAATTGGAGGGGGAGTTTTTAAAGTTGGGGCCAAATTTGGTCCCTCAAATGGTTTTTCCCCCCTACAAATGGATTTTTCCTCAAATATTAACAAAATTTGGCTTTGTTGGGGGAAAACCAAATTTTGGTTTTTCCCCCAATACTGAGAATGCTCTTACAGAGCCAAATAAAGTATGTGGACTAATCACTATGTGGACTAATCACTTGACCCCTCTGTTATTGGAGGGCGCCATATCCTCCCTCTTTGTTAGTGGATACACTGTCTGCTTCTATTACGGAGTCAATGTGCTCTCTATATCATTTCTCATAAACTTATTTTTCATTTGTATTGGTCTCACCTTTTTAAATTTAGACAAACACTGGGCATCAATACGAGTTTGTATTGAATTATGTGGCAGTTACTCAATTTTCTTAAAACAATTTTTTACATGATCAAATTAACTTGATAGAAATTTATCTCTTTAATTTTTACTCATCACATCACTCAAACAACAAATCACAAATTTAAGGCCTAATTTATTGTGTAAAAATTTGTATATAAGTATATTATGTAAAGGGATAACTATTTGTTTGCTTTACCCCCATCTTGGGATAATTAGGATCATATTACACGTACTACTCTTTTTACAACTTTTTTTTCAACTTGCACACATGGCAGAAATCTATTAATTTCTACACAAACATCAAAATGTAAAATTTTACAAGATAATTTCATATGTAGAAGTTGTAAAACAAGCTGCAGGAATGGGTAGTCATAAAGATTTATCCTTATGCTAAAGGTTATTAAACCATTTTCCAATTACGACTTTGATTATTGGATTCAACTACCAATATCACTTCAACTATACTTATAATGAAAATTTTCTAGACCAGCAGATAAATGAACCAACAAAAGAAACGTAACTGACTTCTTTATTGGTTGGTGTCAACGGTTCATGTATCACGGAAATTTCCAGTATTCAACTTCATTCATGTTCTCTCTCTTATTTCAAATAAATATTAGTTTGCTAACATGAGTTAAGTCAATTGTTAATACAACATGAAACTGACGACATGGTAATTTACAGAAGTGGTATGTTAATTTCGTATTGTTGATTGATTCTCATGTCAACCCTAAATTGAAATTCAAGAAAAGAAAATTACAGATACCTAAGATGAAAAAAACCACACATATCATTGACCTATATAACACAATCACTAATAAATGTCTGCTCTTAATAATTTCTCAAGCTTTTTGCTATACTTTTTCACACAGTGTGTCCTTGCATAAATTAACGTAAAATTAAAATGTATTTTTATATAAAATAAAAGCAAGAATGAGTGCAGCTAAAATTAAATGGTGGAAAGTTGTGTAGTCTCACGAGATATGTGAATGTGATTGATTTAACTAAATTCAAAATTGAGGGGCGAAAATGAGAACATATTTTCCACATCAAGTTACGTTAACTTTAGAGAATAATAATAGGTCATTATCTAATTAATTTTAGAAAGAAATTAACGATGAACTTTGTACAAGTAACTTGTTTACAAATCTCAAATCATTAATGACTATGGTTTGAGTGTCAATGATAGAGTTGCAATTCAATTTTCTTCGGTTGGTTGATATTTTACTCTAATTAAAGTAATAAGTCCATTATTCGATTTGAGTAGCTAGTAGATATCGTTAAAGTCACCTCAACAGATAAAAAGAACGTTACATTTGGATGCCATTTGCTAACATGCAGATGACATAAAACTTTACTCGAGCCTTGAGGTGAATGAAAATTTTCAATAAAAATTAATTTCCACTACATTAAATTACTTAAGTACATAACATATAGAATCACTGCATCTTTTCTCCAAAACTCATCTAATCTAATAGCATTCAAGTTAGTTTCTTACATCTTTGATCAAAGGTTTAATTCTCTTCTTCCACAGTCCCACTGTAATATTTCAAGGGGGGAAAATCACTTGGTCTCTTCCATTGGTAATTCTTTTGTCAGAGCAGTATCTTTTACAGATAGAGAAAGGGCGGAAATATCATATTCCAAGCCAACATCGTAGTATTGGAGTTGGGCATGCATGAATTCACAGAGCTGGTCATGGCTCGTAAGAACCTACAAAACATTAATAAATTGGAATCCTTCACCAAAATAATATAACGAATTAACATAAGATGCAAGACAATATGCATGGTCACATGAGTCCTGCTATTTGTAGGGAATCCTTTACAAAATTTTTAGAAAAAAAAAAGGGAATTCACCATTACTGAAGGAAGCCATATATGTATTCAAGGGCCACATCTTAACAATAAATTGGGTCTCATGATCATCCAGATGTCAGTTCTTAGTTTTCTAATAGTGCGTAATATAGCACTTGGGGAGTACTAGAGCTTTATTCGCCCTAAAAGTAGCATTTTTCGTGGCAATATGTATAAGTGAGAGCATTTTAGGCACTTCGAGAGGGTGTCGCTAAGACACCTCCCTTCCATATAGGTGCATAAATGTACACCATGCAATCCATACACCCACATAGGAGGTGCTTCAAAATTTTTATATATAAGTTTATTTAGGGTGAAAAAAGGTGAAAATGTAGCGGAATATAATAAGTCCAATTATCTCATTAACAAATTACTATTTAGGTATTAAATAAAGAAATAATAAACTCAAATGATTTAAATTAGTCATGAATTTTCTTTTTTATATTTGATATTATATATATATATATATATACACACACGCATCTTTTTGAAAGAGAAATGAATTTTATTGGAGTAGTGATAAACTTCCATATGTATTAACAAGAAGAATGAAATTGTTGATTAAAACATTTAAATAATATGAGATTTAGATATTTTAAGGTTAAAATTATACACTGATGAACTAATTGGCAAACCTCTAGAGAAATATAACAATACTCATTTTATTGCGTGTTTGGATAATCAACCTCAAATTGACATACAATCACATACATACAACCAAACAAAGTGTACCAAAGACCACCACCACATATTCCTCAACTTAACAAAGGAATCTTGCTAAATACTTGAGCATGATAAAAGAACCATCTAATTTTTGTCCTCCCAATTCATTAATTTGAAGCAATGTACAGAAAGAGAAAAGGGATATAAGGCAATAGGGGACCATTTTATTTATTTATTTATTTATTATTATTTTTTTTTTTTCTAATTACTCTACGTAGGTAATAAGCTGATATAATGTGATAACCTAATGGTAGGAGATCTTTTTCGTATGTATACCTTTATATATGTGTATTATTTATAGATAATCATTAATATTCAGACAATCTTTTACAAAATTGGGGTAAATTCATAATCTTACCCCCTATATATTGTGTGATGGGGCAAAAATAATTTAATAATAAGACGATGAATTTTCCCTATTTGTAAGAGATTGACTAAATGATTACCTACAAATAGAAAAACTCAATAAACTCACCCGTCTTGTGCATATCATTAGAGAAGGGTCGTGCATAACTTGATCTTGACTGAGTAATGTGCCTTTCTGAGATTCCATCTGATCTTATCTTCACCTCAGGAAGAATGGACAAACTGCACAACTTAACATCAACATCAACAGTACAAAATTTAGTGGAAAAGTTGAAATTACAAAAGGACAAAATTATAATTGAACAAATTCCTAGATGCAGGGAAGACCTTACACGTTTAAGGTTGTTCATCACATATATTTCCACCAGGGCTTTGAGATATGTAGCCCTTTGTTTCATTGCCATTATTATAATTTTCAAATATTATTACTGGGGGGAAAAATTGAGTTGTCAAAAATTTGTGGATCCGGTGACATTTGTAGTTGAAATTGAGAAAATGTCAAATGAAATTGTGGGTCTAACACAAAATAATAGCAACAAGAATAACAACAATCTTAGTTGTATAGTCTATATGGCTATTAAATAGACAAACCTGTGATTCGTGCGAATAAATTGTATTGACCTCAAAAAATGCTCCTAAATAAATGCCCCACGCACACGGTGGTGTCCTCTGACAGTCAAGTCAACCAGCAAGTATATAGTGAGGGTGCGCGGGAAATGTAAATGTTGAAGATCGAGTTATGGAGTCTGGTTGTATTTTGGTTATATTTAAGTATTTAACTTACCATTACGAAATGAGAGGGGGCTATATGTATAGAGGCATGTGATAAGGAGTTGCCTAATTGTAGATTATCATTATTATGTAGAATGATGTATGTCAATATTAAACTATCACCCCTTAGCCAGGTAGATTACGCTAAGCTAGGGGATCGGGGGAAATAGCCTGGGAAATAATCTATAAACTAGGGGTCTTCATAATAGCGAGGGAAAATAACCACTTGAAATAAATATGTGATTTTCAGAAAAAAAAACAAATTTGTTGATGTGGCATTTGAGTGGGACTACTCCTTGTGGCGTGACTTGCCACGTCAGATACGATATAAACAAATATATAGAGTTGTGTAAAACTCGACGTGGAATTTCTTTTACAACCTTTTAGTGTGTTTGCACGGAGTTTCTAAAATTAAAATGAAAAGGAAATGAAAAAGCACATTCATATGAAACTTGAATAAAAATCAATAACAAATTCGATCAAGATCAACAGAAAATAATATGCCAAAGTGTTGAATTTATTAGAAGAGGGTACACAAACCCATAATTTTTTAATTAACAGCCCCATCTTCTATACATTATTGACTTGTCGACTGAGAAAAACATAGAAGTATCTTAGATTGAACAAATTTATGTTTCATGCTTTGTTACCTTGGTAATGAACATTTCTGGTACTCCATAAATACTGAATTTAGTCGTCTTGATCAATGGAGATTGACAAGCAGATAGATATACGAGGGGCTAATTAATTGATTATTAAGACCTTTATATTTACTTGTTTTAATTCTCATTGATCAAGAGTAGTATTTGCGATCTTTTAGATTGTCTGGATGTAGTAATGTTCTTTATTCATGAAATTATGACAAAAATGAATGAATTTAATTGGAGAATTACATCCAGGCCATATATCCGATATTAAACTTCATCATCACTCTATATGTAAAAAGTAAGGTCAAGAAAAATCTTTTAATTTCCTACTCACCCTTATGATCTTTTGAAAAACCTATTTTACACTTTTGAACCAAAATATCCTTACTCTTTTATTCGAACTTCCTCCGGTGGTGAACTATGCTGTAAGGTCGGGTCTAATTTTTATTCTTTTTGTTGATCTTTGCTTTTGTTCTTATCTTCTTGTCGGTTCCTAAGGATTACTATGCAGTATCCTCCTTCTCTCTTGTCAGTTCCTTTTTTGTTCTTACTACAAAAGTTTATTTTTCTTGACATCTCATTTGTTTAACATACGATTCAATTACCATAAAAGGGTGATTAATGTACTATTTATTATAGTAATAGTTACTATTGATTTGATCAGAAAAAATAATTTTTCTACAATTAGACGATTGACAAAAAAAAAAAGGAATACATTAATTCAACTATAATATAATAATCAAATTAACATTGAAAAATAAGAAATTAATTTATAAACGAACTACTCACATATTATTTGTCAGTGTTAACATCGTAACAAATGATTATATTTAAGACTTTTATGATCTAAATTGTGAACTTCTCATGCAACGCATAGAAGATAATCTTGTTGCAATTAATTCAAAACCCTTCATTTCAGGCTAACAATCATCAATTTTCAATCATCAATTTAAAATATTTTATTTTTTAAAAGTAAATTTATAAAAAGCATTATAGTAGTATAAGTGCGCATACATATATGTGCTACTGAAACACAATGCAAATAAATCGATACTCCATCGACAATACAAACTGCAATAGAGGGGACCACAAATTATAATAATATGTAGAAAAACCCCGGCCCACTTAGGAGGGAATCAAATATGTGACATCAACGTCCCAAGGACTCAACATTAGCCTATTAACCAAACATGTTAATGTCTCATTGGTGAAAATATTTTATTTTATATGCTTCAAAAAAAAATTAAAATTTTATGCTCTCCCATCATTTCATTTAATTTGTCCCATCATATGTGGACTAAATTCAAGTGATAATTAAATTCTTTTAAGTGTTAGCCCCCTCGGAAGTTAGAAATATCAGTTTCATTTCTCGATATGATTTCTAAGTTGGATTGCAAAAGAATTATATTCAACAATATAATCACATTGTATAATTAATTGTTACAATGTAAAGTGCAATCATGTTAAATAAATGATGGTGTATGCAATTTTAATCTAGAGACGAATGTCCCTATTATGGAGGCAGCTTGTGTGTGTCTCACATTCCTCTCCGCTAATTTTAGAAGCCTACATGTGTTGCCATGTAAACTAATAGAGGAGAATAAATCACCATATACGCCGGTTCTCTCCACAAGGGGGACACTTGGTGTCTCTTAATCAAAAATCATATCTATGTATGTTAATTATATATATATATATATGATATTGTCAAATATCCTTTTTTCATATTAATTTTTCAGGTTCGCATAGATTATACAACAAAATCAAATAAGTGAAGTGGGACTGGAAAGTAACTAGAATGAATAATTAAAATAAAAATGGTTAATTCTAAGATATTGTTTCGAAGAATCAAAATAATATTCGAAACAAAATGGTGATAAGAGAACAGTTGGAAGCTTCATCTTTACATATTCCTTACCTAGCTCATGAATTGTCATTGGCACTTAACAAAAAGGAATATGAACACATATGTCCCTTGGAGAAATGAAGCACATAAAAACTTTTTATCTTCTGCATTAGTTCAACAATTAAAGTAACAAGTGTTGGAATCAAATATTTTGTCAAAGACAGGAAATAATTCCTACGAATTGTTTCCCTCGATCTTCATGTTCTGTGGCAACTTTTCATGAAGGGTGGTGTACAGTGATTTCGTATGTAAAATCGTATATAAGTCTCTGTTTGTAGTTTATGTTCGATGTATTTCGTTTGTTTGGAGTTCGATTTGTTCCCTGTACTTCGAAGTTGACGTGGTTTTTGCCTCGTCAGCCCGTAATTTTCAATAACTAACCATAGACTTGTGGTATTAGTAATCGTGAATATAGAGAATTCTAATTCAATTTTTTAAACATAAGCAGACTAATTATATATAGCATACAAAAGCATCAATTTATTCTTTTCAACAATATTAATTCACCCACTTTTATGTAATCCAATCAAAGATATTTTTTTAATATATGAGATTTATTTTAGACAATTTTACTAATAACATTTGGATAGCGTGGTGTTGTGCTTATGGTATTTTATACTTTAGTCTTAGATCCCACATCGCTAGCATAACATGCAGATATGTGACATATATGATATGATATATATATATATATATATATGTGGCGTGTGTGTGTGCATATTGATATATTGAGTGTGAAAGAAAGAAACATATTTACAGAAGACACATTGGATAATATTTGACTTAATGCATGAAATCTTGGAATCAGGAGCAGAAAATCTTACCTCGTCAAACCCTCTGTTCCCATTTTGCTGGGGGTCAATTTCCTCTGTATCCCATTTGAGTGGCTTGAGAATCCTTGGGAGAGGTTTGATAGCCCGTGAGCTACCTTCCTGGAGGGGTATTCGCTCACCGACTACATATATACAAATGGTAGGTATTCAGCAACGGATCAGGCATCGTGGTTGGTAATTACCGACCAATTTTTCAGCCGTCCAAGATCACCAACGATTTCTTTAGTTGTTGGCAATTAACCGACGGTTTCTCTTCAGTCGACAATCTTCCTTTGTACTAGCACGTTTTCTAGTAGTGTAAAGACAATGTCCTTCTCAATTCTGATTTAAATATCCTTTCGTTGGTGCTCTTGTTCTTTTCTGTTTCCTTTAGTTTCCTTTTGGGGTTTTGTCATAAATACCTGCCTAACTTTAGTTTATTTCAAAGATACTTGATAATTGTTTTAAATTCCAAAAATACTGTGTAACATACTGTGTAACACGAGTAACAAGTATGTTATTGTTAATTTTCTTTAATATTTTTATTATTTTTTTTCTCTTTAATAAATATTTTTATTATTTTTTCTCTTTAGTAAGTATGTCCAGCTGGTCGTCACTGGCTAGACAGTCGGCCAAATTCCGGCCGGCTAGAATTTTTTTACACTTTTTTCTTTCCTTATTTGCCCTTTTTCTTTCTTTTCTCTGTTTTGTTTTTAATCATTTTTTTAAAATTCATATAATATTAATTGTTTGACGTTTTTATTCATATAATATATGAAATTATACTATTTTAACATAAGTTGTTATACAAATAATATAATCTGTTAAACAAATAATATAGTTTGGTATACAAATAACACAGCTGGTTACACAGAAAATATAGTTTGTTATACAAATAACACAAATTCTTTAATAATGCATATTGTTACACACATATCTTATCTTATTTTGCAAATAACAACACTTGTTATGCAAATATCGTAGCTTGTTACATAAATAAAATAGCTTGTTCCACACGCAGCATAACTTGTTATAAAATAACATCACGTGCTACACACATAACATGACATGTTGGATACAACATAGTTTGTTACTCAAATAACGTAGATTGTTGTTAAGCAATAAATCATTAAAACAAGTATAAACGGTACTTAAATAGCTATAAACATAAAAAAAAATTATAAAAGAAGAGAAAACTAGAAAAACATAAAATCGTAAATTTGAAGGCTTAAACGACCTCGGATTTCCGAAAACTGATGGTGTTTATCAACTAAAGGTTGATGAGCCTCAACGACTCATAAATTTCAAGGTTGATGAGCCTTGATCACCTTCATCTTTCCATTTCCGGGAAGGTATTATATGCTAAATTCTGTACAAAAAGCCAAAAAACCCAAATTTCAACTCAATCTTCAATCTAATTCTCACTTGATCCATTCTGACATGTGTTCTACATATTTTTGTTACTTAAATAATATAGATTGCTTAATAACATAGCCGATCTAGACAAAAAACATATATTGTTACACAAATAACATAGCTTGTTACAAAAAATAAACATAACTTGTTACGTAGATAACATAACTTATTATACCCATAACAAACCTTTGAACGTAGAAATATTGTTTATCATGTAGTAAAATTTGTCAAAAAATTGTTATAGAAAAAAGCGAAAATGAAAAACAAGAAAAGAAGCAAAAAAAATGGAAAAAAAAAAAGAAAAGAAGAAGAAGATTCCGACAACAATCGCCGGAAAAAAGAAAAGGAAAATTTTAAAAAGAATGAGGGAGAAAGAAAAAAGAGCAAAAAAAGAAAACAAAAAAAAATCGTTGGAATCTGGTTGCTAGATTCTGACCGTCGTAGCGCGGTCGCCGACAGTTGGTCAGATTCCGACGAGGGCAGGGGTGTGGTGGCTGGGGTGGAAATAATATAAAATAAAATAACAAAATAAAAAATAACGTAAAAATAAACAATACAGTATTTTTAAGATCGGAAAAAACTCTCTCTGCACAGTAATTCACGTAATTCCCCCTTTCTTTTTCTGTTTGGTCTTGCATGTTTGCCCTTTGGGCTTCACTTGGCTAAAATTCGCTTGGCGGGTCTCATCTTGGTGAAGGCTGCTATTGGACGTTTTGTTGGACCTCGCCCTGTTGCCCCTTTTGCAAGATCCAGTGTAGGTCTCATTTTCCATGGGACTGAATCCAATTGTGTAATTATTTTCTTAAAAAAAGTAATGTAGAAAGTAGTCAATACACACTCATTGGCCCTTGTAATTAGAAAAATACTTATTTTAATTTTTAATTGACAAATTACAGATGTTAAGTCATTTTATTTGGAAGAATACGATCTGTGTAACAAATTATAATTGAGAGTGTAATATGTATTTTTATAATTTGTTTCCAACAACTACTCTCAATACCAAAATAGTGATAATTAAGAGTATTTTTATAATTTATTACAAATATAACAACATACTCGTAAAAATCCCCAAAGTAATCTTGTTGAAGACTATTTAAGTAAATAAAAAAATTATCTTAAATTATGGTGCAGCAAATAATAATAATATTTATTGGAATACAGTCATCGTCCATTAAGAAAAGGCAAAATATATTGATACTATATTTTTTTTATAACTACACTACATTTTATATTTACATAAATGGTACATGAACTTTATTTTTTTTTCTATTTACACTGATGTACATTTTGATCACATCTTTTTTAGTAACTTTTTTATTAAATAATATTTCTTGCGTCAAATAATAATTTCCATCCAATTTTTTTAACATGTGACATCTAAACGATGAAAAGGATAATTAGTTTGCACTTAACCATATGCCATTTTTTTAATTATTTAAATTATTAGCGACTTTTTGAACAAAATTTTTGGTTAAAAAAACGTTTGTTGAATATGAAATATTCAAATTAATACAAGGTTAAAAACAAAAATATGATTAAAAAAAAGTTGAGAGCGTAAATACTATAATTAGAAAAAGCTAAAGATGCATAATGCAATTAGAAATATGGTGTGATTATAAAAAAATAATGGTGTCAATATAACCACTCATAAGAAAATGATTTAAGATTTTATAATTATCAAAACGCATGGTGTTTAATTTAATATATCTAATTAGATTTATTAGAAATTGAATAGGTGATTATGGACTATATCATGAGTTTTTTTCTTTAATTTGGCGGGTTGGCAGTTTGAAATGGTTTGAAAAAATTAAAACCTAGACCAAACAATTTCAGAGCGGTTTGGTTTGGGTCAAAAACAAATCGTGTACCCAAACCAACGGTTTCAGAATTACAGTTTCGATTTGGTTCCATAGTTTTGCGGTTAAGATTTACAGCCCTAGTGTGATTATGAAAAATAATGGTCTTAATATAACCATCCTTAAGAAAATGATTTAAGATTTTATAATTATCAAAACACATGGTGTTTTTCCACCTTATATGAACATAGTGCTTTTTTTTTTTTTTGGTGAATGAGCATAGTGTTATTTATTAGGCCGGTAGTTTTTCAATATTAAATTAAGAGAGACAAATAGAACGATGGTATTGACTATTCAAATTCAATTTGTATATGCTATAGTGAAACTTGCTTGAAAGCAGCTCTAATGCAAACGTGTAGTCTTAGAGTAACGTAGAGGAGAGATATAGACATATAAAATACACAAATCTCAATTTTCTCTATCTTCTTTCTTACATTTTTCTTTCTCACCTATTTCTTTCTCTATTTTCTATTTTTTCTTCACAATGTCCTTAACACTTTCTACAACTAGAGATTGACAAAGACATTGTGGAAAAAAATTAAAAATAAA
The DNA here is from genome assembly GCA_963692815.1 of Nyctanthes arbor-tristis. Lineage (NCBI taxonomy): Eukaryota > Viridiplantae > Streptophyta > Magnoliopsida > Lamiales > Oleaceae > Nyctanthes > Nyctanthes arbor-tristis. The sequence goes on from CAVNYN010287304.1 coordinate 16,103, forward strand.
GTGAGAAAAAAAGTAAAAATGAAGATAAAGAAGAAAGAGAAAATTGAAATTTACACATTTTATGTTTTTGTTTCTTTCCTCCTTGTCAACCCTAGACTGCACATTTGCATTGGAGATAACCTAAGAAGAAAAATTGATAATTTTGCTTAATTTTTTTTTTTTTGCAAACGAAAAATTGATAAATATTTGAATTTGTTAAAAAAATTAAAAGGAACTTCAAAATTTAAATTCCATTTGCAAATATATATTTATATATATATAAAATATTCATTTCCCTGAAAAAATGAAAAAAATTAGGTTAAATTATTTTGAAGTTTGTAACTAAAGTTATAGCCTAGTAATAACCGGTAGGACATATTCCTCATTAGGATCTTCATCAGAATTCTTGTCACGCCTCCCCACCCCTCCTCCCCCATTATAATCAAGAAAAAATTGAAGTACTAAACTCTGAACTATAAACTGTGAATGTAAACTTGCCTCTCTTGATCTAGGTTTATGATTGTCAGTACTGCATTGACTGCAATTCTCCTAGAAAACTTCTGGTACTTTAGGAGTACCTAACCAGTGATTTCTATAGAGTTAGATGCAGGAGTTTGATATGCCTCTATAGAAAAACTTGTACTAAACTCAGTACTCCATGCAAATATAAGATTGACAAGTGAATACATAGAACCCAATTTATTTTTCAAATTGAAACCCTATGGTTGTCGTGCTTTTATTTACCGAGACTGACAAGTAGATACATAGAACTCAATTTATTATTCAAATTGAAAACCTAGGTCTGTACTGCTTTTATTTACTGGAGGCTGGGATGGTACTGCTTTTATTTACTGGGATAATTTTCCGCATTTGTCCTCTTCCTCTTCCCTCGGCCAAAACCCAAAAATTCGGTTGCATGCCTTTCTATTCAGTATTCACTGGCGGAGAGAAGGAGGTCAAATAAAAAACAAATTCATTGTGGCACGCCTCTCTACTCACCCATCGATCATATATATATATATATATATATATTCCATTAATCCATTCTACATCCAAATCCAGAGCACCTCTGGTGTTCAAGTTTGATTAGAAAACGGTCGGGATTTTTTTGTTGTTTTCTTCTGAAGTTTCTATTTTTTATTTTTTATTTTTCAACAAGATGTTGGGTTTCTTTGATTGATACAGAAATTGGCTTACCCAATTACAATTCAATGGCTTGAAATATATATATTTTTCTTTCAGAAAATAATTTTGAAGACATTCTTTTCACTCTTTCATTATAATTCTTGCTACTAATTCTCTCATTGTTGGCTACTATTATTTGTTCCAGATTTGTGGGAGAAGAAAGAAAGCAGCATGGACAAGAGGCACGATTTGCCAGCCCGGTTTTTCAAGGTCATCATCCCCTCAACCCCTGCTCTCCGCAAACTGGTAACTCCATATTCTTTTGTGCCCTGGACCCCTTGAAAATGATCTAGCACCATATGTCTTGCACAATTATAGTGTGAGACAGAGCGCACGCCACGTGTCTATCGCCTCGTGTGTACGGTATGGTGCTAGATCGGAACTACCTTTTGGTTTTTGTTTCATTAATAAAATCACCACTTTGTGGCTTCATGAACAACCATTTTCTTGACTTCAGTAAGACTTAAACTAGATTGTATAATGTAATGTATAATTTAATTGCACAGAGGATCCCAGATAAATTTGTAGAGAAATATGGATATGCGCTCTCCAATGTTGTCAAAATCAAGAATCCAATTGGTGACATTTGGTGGGTGAGATTGGAAAGGGATGAAAAGAAAGTTTGGCTAACATAGGGTTGGGAAAAGTTCACCAAGCACAACTCTATCAATTTTGGTTACCTTTTGGTCTTCAAATATACTGGGATCTAAAATTTTGTTGTGAGAATATTAGATTTGACGGCCACTGAGATTCAGTATCCACTTGATGATAGTAGTTCTCATGATGACGAGTCTATTGATGAAGACTCTATTGACCATGGAATCAAATGGTGGTAAAGGTAAAACAGACGTGGGATGCAAAATTAAAACAGAGAATTTAAATATATCTGCTTCTGCTGAACTGGTTTTTGGTAAGTTCTTTATATTGAACTTCTTTGCTGAATGATCTATTTCAGTTAACAAGATTATTTTTCAAAATAATTTTCTTATATTTGATGTGCAGATGAAAATCAACTGGCAAAAAAGCGGATTTGCCTGAAAATCCTTCATTTACAGTCAAACTGAAAACATACAACTCTAAGCTATTGGTAATCACCTGCTTGAGCTTTATGCTACTTAATTTCCTGATTTCTTCTCTTGCCAGTCCTGATTATTACATAGTGAAATAATTGTTGTTGTTGTTGAAGAGCGTCCCAGCTGCATTTTTTCCTGAGGCGTTAATTAATCGCTTGCTAAGCTCTACGCGAGAGGTTGAACTTTATGATTCTGATGGCAAAAAGTGGCCGGTTACACTTATACCTAAAGGTGGTAAGTCATCTTATTTCAGCAAAGGATGGTTCAAATTTATGAAGGGAAAAGATCTTAAGGTTGGAGACACTTGTGTCTTTGAGTTGATAGACACTAGTAATATTGTGCCTAAGGTCAAAGTTTCCATACATCATAAATGATCATAGTTTCCGAATCTAATTATATTTATGTACAACATCTACTCTTCCCTTCTTATTATTTACATTACATGGACATATATGGTACAACTAATGAATATATTTATTTATCGCATTAAATGTTAATAGTCGATAATACTTACTATCACTATAAATGTAATACATGATATATGGCATTGTGACATCTTATTGATTCTTGTAATTTGTTTTATGGTATTAATGTCCAGATCTTATTCTTGGTTCTTAGGGCTAGATTGCTAGTAATAGGAAATACTTATAAGTGGACTAGCTAGTAGTAGAATGAGATTTTTGCTTTAGGTAAAACCTTCTTCATGATGCTAGTGGCTGTATCTTTTAATTGCATGAAGTGTCTCTTGTCATTCAACTATAATGTATTGTATGTATAAAAGTTGCCGGAAATGGCAGCTTTTGGCTGCCATTTTTGGCAGCCAAAGGGGGGGAGACTCCCCTCCTGTGCTGACATTTCCGGCAGATTTAAAATGGCAGCCAAAAGGGGGGGGAGTCTCCCCCCCCCCATGTGCTGCTGGAAATGGCAGCACTTTTGCTGCAATTTCCGGCAGTCAAAAGGGGGGGAGTCTCCCCCCCTTTACTGCCGGAAATGGCAGCCAAAGGGGAGGGAGACTCCCCCCCTTTTGGTTGCCGGAAATGGCAGCCAAAGGGCTGCCCAAGGTGTCCTCCCCACCACCGCCCAACTTTCTCTCTCTTTTTTTTTAATATTAAAATATTTATTTTTTTTATTTTACTAAAATACCTCTAATTTTAACGGTGAAATTGACAGTTTCCGTCACAGGGACTTTAAATATAACACTTTTAAAAAGTTAGGGACTCCCAGGACTAAAATAAAAAGTTAGGGACGTAAACTCAATTTTGTTGAAAGGCTGGGGACATTAGCTGAAAATTACCCATTACTATATTAGCAACTAGCAAGTCCGGAATACTTTTTAAGGTATTGCTTACTAGTGCGATAATATGACGTCATGTATGTCTATTTTGACAATTTTTTATTTTTTTATTTATTTATTTTTAGCACTATAAAAGGACTGTAGGTCCCGTCCAAAAAAAAGAAAAAAGGAGACTGTAGGGTAAGAGAATTAAAAAAAATATTTCGATAAAAATGAAGAAGAGATCAACAAATAATTAAGGTGATCAAGTATTCAATGCCAATTATTCTTGATAATAATCTGAAAATTAGAAAATGCTAACTAAAAAAAATGAAAAAGAAAAAAAAAGGAGAGCCAACAACATTACTTTTGAGGTGGAAAAGTAATGCGTTTAATATGAAAAGATAGAAAATAAAATAATATTTTTCACATTTCATGAAAAACATTTTGTTTTGGACGAGGTGGAAATTGATTTTCTAGGAAAATGAGTGAAACTACGCTTTGATATGTGAAAAGTGAAATGGGAAGAAGTTGGAAAAGCACATGCCAACTGAAACAAGATAGAGAATTTGATTTCTTTGATAATCTTCTTGGTTAACCACCTCAAGACCTGTAACAAAGACTCCACTCTCTATCACAACCTCTGAATAGACTCCTCCTATCATTCCAAAAACTGTGAACAGACTCAAACTACCATTCTAAAAATCTCACAGATGATGGTTAGAAACCCCATATCAAAATTAGTTAATTTTTGGTGGGGCTAGAGGATTCCCATTTCTGCTAAGACATGGAACAATAATCACTCCAGAGTTCAGATGTTATCATCACCGACTCAATTATAGTCTCAACTCTTGTAATTCACGTGCTTAGAAGCATATTATATAATAAAAAGAAGAGGAATTTAAAAAAAAAAATCCACTTTTTTAATGTAATTTCAAAACCTAGACAACTTTTTGAATTTTTTCAACTATTTCAAAAATGTCATTTTTTCCATTTTCCGGACAAAATTACCTTGAGACTAAAAATGTGATTCCAAATAACTCCCAATACAATTTCCAATGAGCAAATTGTAAACATAGTTACTTTTTAAAAGGTTTTTTCAAAATTAGATATGTTTAATAACTTTTTCGAAAATGACAGTTTTTAATTTTATGAGAAAAATACCCCCAACAAATAATGACCTCTAGCTTTATAGAATTAAATTTCATACTATGTAGAATAACTTTCAATTGTATAACTTAAGAGTTCAACTGTATAAAACGATGCAATAATATTGTGCAACTATCTAGATTTATTGAAACTAACTGTATAATTAGACAGTTAATCTAGATAACTAGACGCTCACAAATGTCTAGAATAAGTGAATAGAGATAGAAACGATATTTAACTCAAAATTTGACCATTTTGTCTTAGTTATGAAAGTCGAACAATTTTTTTCTTTAACATGTTAAATTTGACCATTTTTTAAAAGGGTAATTATATTACCACTATAAGTTATTTTTGTTCCACCACTTTTTTTTTGAAAAATGTGCCACCACATTTTTAACACACCACAATCAAAATATATTCTTGATAAATACACTACATTACTTTGACACATATAACCTCTTTAAGTAAAAATATAGTTACCATTATGATTCTCTCACATAATAACAAATTAAAATTCACGACGCTCTTCCGATCTCAAAAATAAAATAAAATAAAAATCATGTAAAACTCTATACCGTCGATCCACCCATAATGTACACCACGTTACCTTCCAAGCTTGACTCGTTGTTCAAAATTTTCCACTCCAATTCTGTAAATCGTAAAATAAAAATTTTCGTACCACTAGTGATCATTATCATTATTTATTTATTTATATTTTTAGTTATACTTGTTTGTTTTTTTATGTATATTTGTATTATTATACTTTAGAATTAGAAACACTAGTTTTCTTCAACGGTGCGTAGTACAGGTAGAGTTATAGTGTACATTCGTATCAAAATTGATGTAAATTTATTTTTTAGACATCATGTCATAAATAAAGAACAATATACTAGTTGAAATTATAAATCAATATGCGAAAATTACAAATCGCCACTGTATATTTATTTGTAGTAAAATGCTAGAATATTGAGCATAAATTTAGTTCTATAACTGAGTCTATAATTCTGAGTCTTCTGCAAACACGTTGTGTAAGTTCACATTTCCAACATATCTAAAGTTGTAATAATTAATAGTCAAATGATTGAATTACAATCAACTATTACAGCTACTCCCACCCGTGCGTTGTATGTGAGACTAATTTAAAAAAAAAATCAATAATAATGAACAATAGAATATTAAACAGATACGTACCATCGGATTTGCGTAACAAAATAAGCAAATAAATAATTTTGATATAGTATTTGAAGTGTTAAATTAATGTTTTATTAATTATATATTAATAGTTACTCTCTTATATACTCGATTAATACTTTGCTATATTATACATTTAAATCATCTAACGTATTTAATATTACTAGTACAACACACGTGCGTTGCACGGGAAGAACAACATTAAAAAATATATACAATAATAAGTTGTATGATGAATTAACAACATATATACATTAATGATATAAATATAATTTTTTTTTAGATCTCCAAATTGCAAGTAATTTAAATTGCTTATATATATTATTACCTACATAAACTGTTGTTCCACTTGATTGAACTCTAGCATTATCTGATGCTCAGATGGTGGCATAGTAGGAAACAATCCAACCAAGAAACTTAATACCAGTGGAGTGAAACACGGTTCATAAAAAAAGGAATATGACCATCTTTTTAGAACTGAAGTAGTATAAAATTTAATGAATTTATAGAAAGAAGAAAAATTTTCATATTTCTTAGCCAATCGCTCCAAAATAAATAATAATGTAGTAATAATAATTAATATGACGGGATTAACCGTTTAAATGAATTTTAAACTTTTGGCCATTAGACTTTATTAGCTTAATTGAGGATTAATTATACAATTTTACTATTTATTATTCGTCAGGAATGTAGAGTTGCATAATTGATGTTGTGATAGACTAACTTTTAATTATTTCTAGACAATGCACGTATAAATTAGAATTAAAAGTACTTCATCTGTCTCAAATATATAGATCACTTAACTTTTTTACGTAGATTAAGAATTATATTAGAAACATATATTTTGTAACATGTATTCCTAATTTACCCAACTTAAAGAATATAATTTAGAATTGATAGTTTTAACTAAGTATATTAAATAAAGGTAAATTAGTAAAATAATACACATTAAACTTTTTACTAAAGAAAGAGGACTATATATTTGTGATATTTCAAAAAAGAATAGTAGACTATATGTTTGAGAATGAGGGAGCATATGTTGATATATTAAATAAAAGTTTGATATTAAACTCTCACGGGTAGGTCTTCATGCACAAAAAGCAATGATTAATAACTATTTATTAAATTAGAAAATTTTTAGAGTGGTTCGAATTGTGGTGCAACGACCAAAGAAGGTGCGGTTCAAATCACATATATTTCTCCACTAATTTCTCTCTCTTCCCATATTTCCTCTTGTCCAAAAAAAGGAAAGGAAAAAAAAGAAAAAGAAAATTTAGAAATATAACGTATGCCAACAGACCAACTTTTAGTGTAAATTAATAAACAAAATTTTGAAATTAAAAACTATCATGTGTGTATTATTTCATGCACTGAAAGCAAGGTACTTGATTGATTTATCGTGCACAATTCATCATACGACATTAAAAGATCACCACAAAGTTAAATTGATACCGCAGATCACAGTGAAATGGTAGAATCTCATTTTAAGGAGAAAAAAAAGGATTCTTGACGTTTATTTGGCATTAAATGTCACCCATTGCTAGAAACGGAAAGGTCGAGGCGAGACACAAACCTGTTTGGAAAGAAATAAGAATTCAACTGAAACAATAAAAAATAAATAAATGATTTCACAGATAAAGCTTCACTCGAATTAAAGGGAAAGTTGCAGGGAAGAAGGATTCTGCTGGGAGAGTGATAAGAATGCGGCTAAAATGAAGAAAAAAATAAGTAGAAAAAGTTAAAAGGCTTACCACAAAAGTTTGACTGCAAGTTCTACCACAGGAAAATGAGTGGGAAAAGGAAGACACACACTTAAGTGTTTTTATATATTAATAGATTAGTTAACAGTCAAATAATACAGATTAGGCATATACATGCCCGTATTCGCTCGATACTCGTTCACATAAAAAATTTTCATACCCATAAAAAAGTACTTTACACATATCCCTTTTAGCCGGATAATATATCGTTTCTCCACATACCCCTTTTAACTGGGTGATGCTTCATTTTATTTTGTGTAAGTACCCATAATATCACATTATTATTTTAGTCTAGCAAATAACAAATATAATCCTTAAAAGTAGCATTATTTTATAATGATAATAGTTAGAAATGTAATAATTACAATGATAAATAAAATATTAATTAATATGACAAAATTTTTCATTCAAAGTTGATCTATTAATTGTTAATCTGAAAATAATTATTGCTTTTTATCTTATATATTTGAACAAATTTCTAACATTTTAGGATTACCTGCAAAATAGGAATATACTATAGTCTAATTTCAATTTTCACAAATATTAAGAAAAATACAATTAATAGTTGGAAATGTAAAATTTAACATCATTGAATAGTGTTTTATTTGATTGTACACTATATACTTTTATTGGATTTTTTTTGTGTTTTTTATTAATTGGTTACTTTCAAATAATTTTTTCTATCAAAACAAAATTTCAAATAAATTTTCACTTTTAGTTATTACTTGTCGATATTTTGTATTTCTTTGTGAAATATTACGTATATATCGTATATTACATTTTATTTATAAAAGAAAAAATAAGGGACCATATAATATAATAGATAAAGATTTAAATCATGTAGTTTTTAGTAAATATAAATTCCCACAACAATGAAACAGTTAAATTTATCAAACATAAAATTTGCTTTTAGACGTACAATAATTTTAGCAAAAATGTTTACCAAACACTAAACTGATTATTCTTACAGTGCTTTTTTATCTAGCATAGTAGAAATTGCTGATTAACAGTAGTTTCAACAATGCCAAACTAAGCCTAAATACATGTTTAGTATTTTACCTTTATATCATGTAACTTATTTAATATTATTAGTTAATAGTGTAATAATACGAATTGGGCATATACATACCCGTATTCACACAATACTCGTTCACATAAAAATTTTCATACACATAAGAAAGTACCCTCCCAACATAAAATGTGAGGAATTTTAAGTAGAATTAAGTTCTAATCAAATAAAAGAATTTGAGGATTTCCATATAAAGGGATGGGGGAGGGGGGAGATTTATTAGTTAAGCATTAATCTTTAAATATATATGTGATTGATAATAATATTTTCTTTGAGTGAAAATACGCGATAATAATAATATATAAATAGAAATTGTTAACAAATAAAAGAGTTGGCATAATGGGTTAAAAGTATGTTACTCTTGACATATAGGTCACGAGTTCAACTCTTCGCTATTATATTTGTAATAATTTTTTTATTAAAAGTGACGGTCTGTGTGGTATGACATTATAAGCAATTGTACTAGATAGAGATGTAGGCGGGAAACATTTTCTAATTACGCCAGATGAAATTGTAATTGTGCCAAAAAACTCTTGTATTATATATTATTATTACTAGATTTTTCATCCGTGCGATGTACGGGTAAAGATCTAGTGAAAATGCCATACCTCAAAAGTAGTTTAATAGGAATTTAGAGACTTGATATCATAATAAAGTATAAAAACCATGACCTTTACAAATATAATTTGTATATAACGTAAAAGGAAATCTTAGATCAAATAGTGACAAAGTCTTTCTTACAATAAAAAAATTTGTTACCTGCATCTGATTCAGATGAAATTTTTGCTTAAACAATGCTATCTCTATGTCTAGTGATTATAAGTCTTGTGCCAATACACAGTCTAGACTAATGATAAAAATTTCATGACAATATCACAGGAATACCGATATTTAACTTTAACTTATGGCTAAAAAATCTAGAGCATCGTATCTCATTCAAGAATTTAGATTTGTGAAAATTTCAGTAGAAGTTATTGTTAGAATATAAAGAAATGGTGGCATGATCATCTTTGAGATGAATGGCAATCAGTTAAAGTTTATCTAAAATTGTATGCCAAGATAGCCATTAGTTGCTTTGTGAACCTAAAATCATTCTTCTATTTTTGCTCCCCAATAAAATATAACATTTAGAGCAATCATTTTCTTATCATTTGGGATTACAATTTGATGATGATGAGATAATAATATACCGTCAACAAAGTGGCCTTCTTAAACTTATGTATGACTTTAGTGATGTAATTGTTGATAATTAAGTGGAGAGGCCTAATTGCTATTAAATTGAAGTTCAATGATCAAATTAAAGTGAAGTAAAAATCGGTGACATTTGGTACAATTAAGACGGTTGTAATCTATGTTTCCTTTTTTTTTTCTTTAATGACAACGGAAACAAAAAAAGTATCTCGGATAATTAATTGAATAAAATGGATTCATATAATCCACCTTAACAATAAATTTTGATAGCAGAATTCGGGCGGTGAAGAGAGCCCGCAAGAATATTTAAAGATAATGTAGCCAATTGGATGAAGCTCATGTAGAAAAAAACCCAAAAAATATTCATCTGGCACAATCAATTTTATTTATGTATGTATTTATGCATGATGCATTGTACTCTGTTTGTATTGTAGAAGAAAATAATATCATATTTTATATTATATCTGTGCCTACCTTAGATGAAATTAAAGCTAAAAATAAAAATAAAGTATAACTATCACCAAATACAACAAAAGAAGTCTCTCAAAAGACAAGATACACATATCAAAAAAAATAATACCGCACCAATGTCATTGTCGATGGTGGAATCGAAAAAGTCTCACTCGTGTGTTGCCCAGGAAGATCTAATTGCAAAATTTCTAGTAATAAACAATAAAATATTGAATAATTTCCTTATATCAAATTTGCATAACAAAATCAGTAAATATATAATTTTGATTTAGTATTTGATACGTTAAATTATTTTTTATTAATAATTTATTATTATTAAGAGTTACTCGCTTATGTGTACGTTTAATGTTTCATTATAATTTAATTTTTAAATTACTAATTTATTCAATATTATTATTTAACGGTCTAATATTGCATATCAAGCACGTACCACGATATCTGTTTCCACTCAATACACATTCGAATAAAAAGTTTCATACCTATAACAACGTGTATCCATTCCTATGTATCTTTTTAATTGGATAATAATAACTCATTTTATTATGTGTAGGTACCATAATATATTATTTTAATCTAATAAATAAACAATATAATACTTAAAAAATAGTATAATTTTGGAATAACAATTGTTAGAGTTCTAATAATTAAAATGATAAAAAAAATATCAAGATGACAAAATTTGTCATCCAAACTTGATCTATTTTTTTATCTTTAAGAATTTCTACAAAACTTTTTAAAAAACAATTAAAATTAGAAATGTTTTGTAAGATAATTAATTCAGCACTAGACTTTTTATTTTATGAATTTTTTTATTACTTTGCGTTTGTGTAATTATATACGCGGAAATTAAAAAAAATATTCGACGAATATTTTTATAGATAAAATTCCTAGTTTATTTTATTATAATTTATTTTATAAATCATCTAACTTATTTAATAATATTAGTTAACAGTCTAATATTAAGTATCAGATTTGTATCATGATACCTATATCCCCTCGATACCATTCGAATAAAAGATTACATACCCATGAGACAATACCAACCCCAAAAACACAAATAAAATCCCGTTTTATTCCAAGAAAGTATCCTTAATATCCCGTTAATATTTTAATCCATCAAATAAACAATATAATCTTTAAAAAGTAGCATGGTTTTATAATAATAATCATTAGACATGTATAATTATAATAATGATAAATTAATCATTGCATTTAGTTATTATAAAGATTTCATAGATGAGGAGTCTTAGGAAGCCCACTTTTAGGCTGTAAAGATTGGGAAAATCTTTAATTGTGCCAGATAACTATCCTTTAATATATATATATATATATATATATATGATTATAAGCTCTTGTGTTCTCTGTGTCCGTTTTATATGCGTTATTGTGTTTAAGTCAGTTGTCGAAAACTGCTTATTCATTGACAAGTAATACCTGTATTCATTGATTTATCCCTTAATTAAGCATCTGTTATTATTATCATTGAAAAGCGTTTATTATTATTCTATAGCATATTCGTCTATCAAGATTGTACTCTAATTAATCACCACCCCCCCCCCCCAAAAAAAGTCCAAAAAGTTAGTTTAAATTTTAAAATTCTTATAAAAAAATTGTACCGGGAAAATACATTTTTCCCTAATGCACAAGAAGATATAAGAGAGGAAAGAGAAATTTGGATAGGAGCACGTGTGGTTCGAACATGAAATCCTCTGACTCAAAATATGAGCATAAACATAATTCAAACTACGAAAAACTACGTTGTTGGTGTAGGGGAAAAAGACTATGCTACAAATCAACCCCATATTGTGTCCACCTCATATCCACCATATTGAATTCCTTATATATCATGATAAAATTTGCCGCGGTATATAAGAAATTCAATAGAGTGGATATTTGGTGGACAAATCATTATTATCAATTAAAAGAAAAATCTATCAGCAAATTTCAATTGTCAATTCTAAAAAATCTAGTGGTCCCGCTGCCCTTCTTAATCGGATTTTCCCATTGTCTTGACAACATAAAAATTTTCTAGAATAACAACAGTCAGTGAGATGACATTTCCAACTCTACCAGCAATAATAAACAAATTATTGGCATTACCAATTATAAATCATTCATTCACACGATCGCCTTGTAAAGAATCCGCAAATTTTTGGGTTTCTCTCTTTTTTATTTTATTTTTTTATTATTATTATTTTTTTGAACTCAACCTGACTAAATTGGTCGGGTTGTTGGGTTGAGCTCGGGTTTCAGACGGAATGTCCACTCCTTAATTGCTTATGCATAAACATAGAACATTTTCTTTTTAACTTAAATAGATTTTGATATATATATATATATATATTTTTTTTTTTTTTTCAAGAACAGATACTAGTAATGTTCGTGAAAAACTTTTAAGAGATAGTTACATAAACTCATCGTTAGCAACCAGTGGCATAGCCACCCTTGGACCAGTGCGGTCGATGGACTGTACTGGACCTTGGAGTGGCCTTGTTAATTTTGGGCTGGACCGCACTGAAATTTCAGCCAAGGTCCAGGCTACATAAAAAAAATTTGGGGTTAAAATTTAAAGGACCAATAAATCTATCATCTTACCCAAAGAATTAAGAGTCGCTAAGCCCAACTAAGGTCCATTTACCACATCAGGAACAAACGCATCAGGCCAGTCGTTTCTCATCTCTCTGTTTCTCTTTTGGAAGAGAGGAACCATGGAAGAACTTGGGTCGCGACTCGCGACCTTTATCTCCTGTCTCCAAGCTCACAGTTAGTCGGTCACAACTCCCCCTCTCTCTCTCTCTCTCTCTCTCTCTCTCTCTCTCTGTCACTTAGTTTGGTTGAAGTAGCCCGCCGGAAGGGCCGCAGGGGTGCAGGGCAGCTGCAGGCACAAGCGCACAGCCGGATTCTACTTCTTCATTGGGTCTCTCGGGTCTGAGGTAAGTCAGCCTTTCACTTTTGATAGGTAATTTGAGTAATTATTAAGAATAATTGAGCTTGAAGATTGATTATGTTTATGATTTTGGATTTTTTTAATGCCTGCAGTGAAATTTGTTTAGTAGTTTTTATACGGTAAATTGTATTATTGTAAAGCCCTAATTTTTAGTTTAGGCTTTAATTTAGTAAATGCCTAATAACCCTAACCACTAGTTTAGAAATTGATTTATACTTCAATTTAGTAAAGCCCTAATGTGTGAAACCTTAATTTTTAGTTTATTCTTTAATTCGGAAATTGTGTTTTTGGTTTGATATTATAAATTTTAAGTAGTAAAATGATTATTTATGTTTGAAATTAGATTTTGGGTTTATGCTTGGAATTATGTCTAATTTCTATATCTTGTTGGATTTTTTAGATTATGGAGAGATATTTAAGGAAAAAAACTCTTGTAAAAAATATTGTTGTGGATAAAATCTTGAAAAAGAACTTTTATAGAACTCTTGAAAAAGAACTTTTAATTTTTTAGATTTGCCTTTTTTTAATTTTTGCAATATTTTTTATTTTCTATTTTTTTAAAAATTCGGCCCGAAAACCATCCCGCTGAAACAAAAAATTTTCTGAATGCACTGGCCAAAAATCCTGGTTACATCCATGTTAGCAACTATAATGGATTGTATGTACAGATTGTGTACGTGGATTCTTTTTTATGGCTGTCATTTTTTGGTTAATTTTGTCTACAATAAAGTTAACTAGTTAAAAAATTATTATTAGCAACTAGCAAGTCTGGAAAAGTATTGTTTACTAGTGTGATGATACACGTCTTGTGAAGGATTAAACTACTTCGACAAAATGAATGACTAAATAAGTGATAAAGCGGTCACGTGGTCTATGTGATTGTCATTAATTCAAATATGACGTCATTTATTATAAGAAACAAGAGCTATAGCATCGATAGCATCGACATTTTTCGACGACAACAAATGTCGTTGCTATAGCGTTGGCTATAGTGGCGACTTTGAGTCGCTGTAGTAGCCTTTACTCTATAGCAGTGACATCATAATGTTGTCACTGTAGGTTAGGTCTACAGGGATGACTAGTCATGTCGCCGCTGTATATTGCTATCTATAGCGACGACACGTAAAAGTCGTCGCTATATTTCTTAAACTAAAATGACGACCAGTAAATGTCGTCGCTATACAATTGGCGGGATGATTTGCCTCTTTTTTTCTTGTATTTGCCGACTGCAAGTTATTTCTATAAGCAACATGTTCGCCACTGTAGTTGTTTATGTATGTATGTATGTATGTATGTATGTATGTATGTATGTATGTATGTGTGTGTGTGTGTATATATATATATATATATGCAAAAGGCCAATTGAAAGTTCATTTGGTTCAATTGGTCAGGTGAAGTGCATTGCATATGAGGGGAAGGTCACGTGTTCGACTCCTGAGGGTTGCAAAACAATGTATTGAATTAAATGTTGACTCCAATATGGAGTAGCGACATTCAAGTCCTTGCTATACATGTCGTTGCAATAAGACAAAATGTCGTCACTATTGGACTATTGGTACGGGTCTATACTAACGATTGTATCTCTATAAAAAACGGTTTCAATAGATCTATAGTAACGACATGTTGCCCCAAAATCGCCGCTATAGGCATTATTTGTCGTAGTGATCATCTTACAAGGAAGATGAAAAATGCAGAGTCAATAGTCATTCTCACAGTGATCGTCACAATTGACATTTAAATGGATGGTTTGTATTTTCTTGATCAAATAAGTTAAATGCATGGAACAAAGATTAACATATGTCATGTCATTAAATGGATTGTCACACTATGTAGGCATATAGAACCGTCCTATGAAAACTCTCTTAGAAAGTAGAAAGCTAGAACAATTTTCAAAAGCTCCTACATCTACAAATGTTTTTGAAGCAATATACACCATCAATTATAGTTTTGGAAGAAAAGAAATGATAATATTTCTGTTGTAAATAGCATAATTAGATGTTGATCCACATATGCAATCCATAAAAAAACAATATACTTATATATCGGGAACTTTAATAACAAGTTGAACTTTGAAGAAGGAAGATAATGGAAATGGATTTCTGTTTTTAATCCTTATAAGCAATGCTATTGATTACATCCTCAATAAAAAGTGTCTGACTAGTGTAAGAAGAACCACCTTCTTGCACTGCCATTTTGCATTTTTTCTTCATTACTTCAGCTCCGACAAAATCTACGGGGTGCTCTGTAAAGATATCCCTCAAGTAGTCTATTTTGATAGCCTCTGCGAGTCCCAATTCGCTAACTAGCAAGAACTCGTTCATTTGCTGCTCACCAAACATTGGCCAAGTAGCCATCGGCACTCCACACCAAATGCTCTCTAGTGTTGAGTTCCACCCGCAATGTGACACAAATCCACCAACCACACGATGTGACAGCACTGCCACCTGTGGTGCCCATCCGATCACCTTCCCAATCCCTTTCGTCCTTTCCAAGAACCCGTCTGGCAATACTTCTTTCAAATCATTGTATGCCTTGGGAGGTTCAAAAGAATCCTTAGGAGGAGGCTTCCGCAAGGACCATAAGAAACGATGTCCGCTATATTCAACTGCATTAGCTATTTCCTTAACCTGACAATCATCGAAACTTCCATAACTCCCGAAGCACAAGAACACTACTGAACAATCTGGTTGATTGTCTAGCCACTTGATAATGACTTCCTGTGTTTCATTTTTTGAAGTAGTACAAATAGCCCCATTCAAATTTAATATAGGCCCTACAGGAAAAACTTTTGGAATTCTTCCATCTTTAGACATAGATTGAATAGCATAGGATTCAAGCTCATAAAATGTATTCACTAAAATCCCCTTTGCATCATAGAAATTCTTGAAATGACTCAAGATTCTCTTGGCTGGATGCCCGTCATCGACGAACACACGAGGCAAAACCTTAGCCGGTAACGGATTTGAAAAACACGGGACCAACAATTCAGAGTTAGAGTTTTTGTATTGTAGCAGTGTCAAATCCTGATTGTTATGGTCAAGTTCAAGTAACCCAAGATGCAAAAATAGGCCCAGACAAGCAGCACCACAAGCGAAATAAATGTAAGAAGGCAAGCCAAACTCATTGGCTACATCAATGAAAGATGTACAGGAAATGTCTACAACAATTCCTGCTAACTGAGTATTTCTATCAGAGGAATAATATTGAGAGAAGTTTGAGAGTATATGTCTAACATGACTCACTTGGCTTTCGATAAAATCGAACACAAACTCTGCTCCTGTAGAAGAAATTTCATCTAGGCTAGGAAGATTAATTATCTGTAGACGAGATTCACGAGAACTAGAATCGGCTGCGGCAGAGAGTTTCTGAGTATAGTTTTCCACAACCATGTCATTTGGAAGCTTCATGATCAAAAGAGTGATAGCTATGCGGCTGTCCCTTTCAAGCAATATCTTTGCCATCTCCACGGCGGAGATAAGGTGGCTCATCACTGGATTAGGGATGAATATCAACTCAGGATTCTTCATTTCCGATTTGGAGGGTAGTGGCACCTTCTTTGCAGGAAAATCAATCACTATGAATGAAGAAATGGTGGAGATGAAAATATTGTCATATTGTGGAAGTTTTGTGTTGTCCGTCAGTGGCAAATCCGAATGGGATGGGAAGTAGGACCACTACACTTGGACTTTAATAAGTAATAATTGAATTTTTTTCTTAATATTATTTTGACATGTAACCAAATTTGACTAATTTTGTTCACCCACCTACTGTGAGTAGGGCTACACCGTCTACTTCTGATGTGTCGCACACATGACCAGACGTGGCGCACACATAGCCACGTGTGTTGATTATATGTGTGCCACATCAGAAATGAGCGGTGTAACCCCGCCCCATAGTGGGTGAGTGAACCGAACTCCAAATTTGACGGCAAATTAATTGTGCAAGCATGGTATTTATACAGATAAAATCCCACCATAATAACTTTTTATTGTCCATATATATTTGTTTTTTCATTTTTACTAGTTCTTGAGCGTATTACACCTAAAAAATCATCACGAATTGTTTGAACACTTTACTACTTGTTTGATTGATACTTCTTGTCTTTTCACGATTAAAAATTGAATTTAAAAAAAAGTACAATTCAATTTTTAATCTTGAGGGAATATTATAGACTATATAAAAAAAAAATTTTTTTGCCAATAAAATACAATTTCTTAATTAGAGAATTGAAATATCAAAAGAAATATAAAAAAAAGAATGACATGGATTGGTATATTGGGATTATTTTGTGAATTCAGTGATTAAAAAGTATCATGTTAATTGGTGATTTAGTAAGTTATAATTAAGTTGAGTGACTAACAAGTAACACATACGTTAAATGATGATATAGTAAAATGAATACAAATTTAGTGACCATTGAAGTAACTAGATTGCCAATTGTGCAGCCGTCACGCCACGTTAGAAGCCCTGTTAAGTCTTAATGGACAGAGTAATGGGTGAGAAATACTTTCATAAGTTTAGTGACTAACATGTTATAACATGTTCTAAGTTTAGCCATGGTTTAGTTATAACACAGGAATAAGTTTCGCGACTAAAAATGTATTTAACTCATAAGACCAACATTTTTCTTTTTTTTTCTTTTTTTTAAATTGTTATTATAAATTTGTCATTGGCAGCAAATTAGTTATAGTGCTATCAACTGTAATTAGGGATGTAAATTGTCATTGGGCTCCGACTTTTTCCGGTCCTAGCCAAAAAAAAAAAAATTGAGCATAGTTCAAGATTCCTTCTATAGAAACAGATTGAGCTCCGAAAATAGAGCCCGACCACCAATCAATGCACGCCGCGTCACTTGTGTCAGGTGATGTGATGTGTATTGATTGGTGGCCGGGCTCTGTTTTTGGAGCTCTATTTGTTTCTATAGAAATTCACGTAACTCGGGTTTTTTACTATTTTCTGGACAAAATTACCCTCAGACTAAAAATGTTATTCCAAATAACTCCAAACACAATTTCGAATGAGCAAATTGTAAAAAAACGGTTACTTTTTAAAAGGTGTTTTCAAAATTAGATATGTTTAATAACTTTTTCGAAAATGACATCTTTTAATTTTTCTAGACAAAAATATCCTTAACAAATAATGACATCTAATTGTATAGAATCAAATTTCAAACGGTGTAGAATAACTTCCAACTGTATAACTTAACAGTTCAACTGTACAAAATGGTGCAGTGATGTTATGCAATTGTCTAAATTTATTGAAACTAACTGCATAGTTAGACAGTTAATCTAGATAGCTAGACACTCACAAATGTCTAGAATAAGTGAATAGGGATAGAAACAATATTTTACTCAAAAATTGACCCTTTTTGTCTTAGCTATGAAAATTGAACGTTTCTGTCTTTAAACTGCTAAATTTGACCATTTTTTAAAAAGGTAATTATATTTCCATTACAAATTATTTTTGTTCCATCACATTTTTAAAATACCACAATCAAAATATATTCTTGATAAATACACTACATTACTTTGACAAATATTACCTTTAACGTAAAAATATAGTTACCTTTATGATTTTCACGCATAATAATTATCCATACACAACAAATTAAAGTTCATGTAAACACTCCCCTCCCAAAAATAAAATAAAATAAAAATCATGTAAAAACTCTGCACCATTGATCCACCCACAATGTACACCACGATACCTTCCGAGCTTGCCTCGTTCTTCAAAATTTTCCACTCCAATTCTGTAAGTCGTAAAATAAAATTTTTCATACCACTAGTGATAATTATCATTATTTATTTATATTTTTAGTTGTACTTGTTTTTTTTTTATGTATATATTTGTATTATTATACTCTAGAATTAGAACACATAATAAGCTCTCGTGTTGTCTGTGTCCGTTTTATATACGTTAGTGTTTGGGTCAGTCGTGGAAAAGTGCTTATTCATTGACAAGTATCACTTTTATTCATTGATATATTCCTTAATTAAGCATTTGTTATTATTATATATATCTATTAATATATAAAAGTACTTAAGTTGGGTCTTCCTTTTCCCGTCCATTTTCTTGTGGTAGAACTTGCATTTAAACTTTCGTGGTAGTCTTTTAAATTTTTCTATTTATTTTTTCTTTATTTTAGCTGCATTCTTATCACTTTCCCAGAGAATCCTTCTTCCTTGTAACTTTTCCTTTCGAGCGAAGCCTTATCTATGAAATCATTTATTTATTTTTTATTCTTTCAACATAATTCTTATTTCTTTCCCAACAGATTTGTGCCTCGCTTCGACCTTTCCGTTTCTAGCAATGGGTAATATATAATGCGAAATGAACGTCGATAATCCTTTTTTTTCCTCTGTAAAATGAGGTTCTACCATTTCACGGTGATTTGCGGTATCAATTTAACTTTGTGATGATATACTAAGATTCAATTTAACTTTGTTTGATTATAAGTAGTATAAACTATATTGACTTACCAAAACTAAAATTGTCTTACGTTGTTTTTCTTGTAATACTTCATTTTTTTTTTTTAGAAACTTGAAAAGTTTTCAAAGTAAGGAATGCAGACCCGAGGAGCAGAATTGCAATGGTAGTTGCACTAAAATTCGAGAGATTTAAGTTATAAATGGGTACCTTTCTGTTTTGTCGTTCTCTGTTGTACAAAGTGATTGTACTTTTCTTCCCCCTGCGGCTAATTCTATTTAAATTGTGAACGTTTAGTTGAACAATTTTTACCCTAGATATTAAAAAATATATTGGGATTATGTTCAGGTCAATAACAAGGATGATGTTATTAAGGATCCGAGAATGATGATGAACAATAAGACAATGAGGGATATGTGCCAGGTGATATTGTTGTTGATGTGCAAAAGAGTTTAGAGGCAAGAGATTGACAAATTGTGAAGAAAATGTCAAAATGAGGAAACTGAAGGTGCTTGCATATTAATTCGTTATGTGTTATATGACATAATGATTTTGACATTTTGTTATTTTAATTGTCAAGACATCGCTTATTCATTTCGATAATTTTTATATTGGTATATAGTTTATAAGTTTTGAGATGGGTTATGATTTATTATACTTAAAATAACTATGTGCCCACCATTTGCACAATATAGCAACTTTTTGGTTGAGTTATGAAATATTGTATATTAGCTATGTCTCATGTCAAGACTTACGTATCATATTTAGATGCCAAAACACATTTATACAGGAAAATTACTTATTTTTTAATGTCGTATGATGAATTGTGCACGATAAATCAATCAAGTACCTTGCTTTTAGTGCATGAAGTCATACACACATGATAATTTTTAATGTCAAAATTTTATTTGTTAATTTACACTAAAAGTTGGTAGGTTTGCATGCTTTTATATTTCTAAAAATTTTTTTTTCCATTCTCATTTTCTTTTTCTTTTTTTACAAGAGCAAATTGGTAAGGGAGAGAAATTAGTGGAGGAATATATGTGGTTTGAGTCGCACCTTCTGTAATTGTTGCACCACAATTCGAACCACTCTAAAAATTTCATAATTTAATAAATAGTTATTAATCATTGCTTTTTGTGCATAAAGAAATACCCGTGCGAGTTTAATATCAAACTTTTATTTAATATATCATATGCTCCTTCCTTCTCAAATATATAATTCACTATTCCTTTTTGGGATATCCCAAATATATAGTCATCTTTCTTTATTAAGAGATTTGATGTGCATTATTTTACTAATTTACCTTTATTTAATACTTAGTTAAAACTATCAATTCTAAATTATATTCATTAAATTGCGTAAATTAGGAACAAATATTACAAAATATATGTTTCTAATATAATTCTTAATCGACGTCAAAAAATAATGTGGCCTATATATATTTGAGAGGGAGTACTTATATTTCTAATTTATACTTGCATTGTCTAGAAATAATTAAAAATTAGTCTATAACAACATCAATTACCCAACTCTACATTCTTGGCAAATAATAAATGGTAAATGTGTAATAATTAATCCTCAATTAAGCTGATAAAGTCTAATGGCCAAAAGTTTAAAATTCATTTAAACTGTTAATCCTATCATATTAATTATTATTACTACATTATTATTTACTTTGGAGCGATTGGCTAATATATATGAAAATTTTCCTTCTTTCTATAAATTTATTAAATTAAGAGTGATTAGGGTTTGTTTTGGAATTGCCCTTTCAAATTTGATATTTTAACCTTTACACATATTTTAAAGTATAAAGCTTATAAAAATTTATTAGTGAAACAACCTACCAAAAAAAGGGCAAAGTGGTAAAAGTCTGAGTGCTAAACTCAATTGTCATAGGTTCAAATCTTGTTTGAATTCTTTCACAAAAGTTTTTTTTAAAAAATAAATAAATAAAAAGAAAAATTATCGAGCCAATGGGGCGGGATGACCATTACCCATATGGTAAGATTTCAATCTGGAAAATGAAAAAAAAAAAATTACCACAAGATTTACCAAATAAAAAAGGCGAGAAAATCGTAGTATAAAAGATAATGAGACTTAGTTCTATTTATATATATATATATATATGAAACAGTCAGCCTTTTGGCCTAGTGAACAACTAAATTGGACAAATGCTTAACTAGTTAATAGATTTGGAATGATGGAAGAAAAAGCTATAAATTCTCAAGGTAAAAAAATATTAAATGAAATACAAAGGATTAATATTTTAACAAATACAATAAAAGAGCAAATGCAAAAATTAGCTAAAGAATTATAAGTAGTGAATTTAATGAACTTGGTAAGGAAACTAAGCAAGTATGGACCAACAACAACTAGAAGAAATGAAAGATAAAATACGACAACAAAAGTATGAAGAATCATTAGTAATCAAGATAGAAAAAATTGAAAAACAATTGGAAGAACAATGAATAACAAATCATGAAATAGCCAAGAGGTTACGTATAAATATTGGTCGGAAAAATGAACAAAATTTATGCGAAATGAAAATGAGTAAACTAGTAGAAGAATGTAGAGTCATAAGAGACTTTTTGGAACAATATGATAGTCATGCTAAACCAATCTTAAAAACAGATCCGATGAATCTAGATATAGTAACTCAAATCATGAACATAGAAACTAACTCCGTAATTTTAAATGAAAATATAAAAATTAGACCAAATATTTTATACAAGGAAATTGAGCCAAAATTTAAAAACCCTATACACTACTAAAAAACTGGCTTTCACCGATGGCAAAATCTGTCCCTAAAAGTGATTTCCATCGGAAACGACCTTTTCTGACAGAAAACGGGCTGTAGGAATTTCCGTCGGTGAAACCCTACTCGGTAATACCTACTGACGGAAAATTGGTATCCGTCGGAAATTTCTGACGGCAATGATTTCCCGTCGAAAATTTTCGACGGACAACAAAAAAATAATAAATGAATTTTTTTTGGTCCAACCCTTCCCGCCAAACCCTTGAGCGGCCCCGACCCAAACCTTTGACCCGCAAAATTTATTTCCCCTTATGCGCCAGGCTAGCATGTGTATTCATTAACATATTGTCTCGAAATTTACATAAAGTATGTTTAAATAATTTTGCCAATTTAAAAGTAACGAATTTTTCTTTTCAAACGTTAGGGCTTTTTATTAATTAAACCTTTTTTATATATTATTTCATATATGTCATTTATACTTTAAATTTATTTGTCTGTGTCAATTAATATAAAATTTTTTTACACTGGCTTTCTACACCATAATATATATTCATTATCAATTAAAAAATTTGATCTATTAAAATTTTTTTTGGTTCTATTAAAATAAAAAATGTGATTACTGTGAATTTTTTTTTGTTTTAAAAACCGAATAATTAATAAAGAATTTTATTTACAACCATTGTTTTAAGCCTTAAGCACCAAATAACACAAAATAAAAATCTTCATCGATGATTAAAATTTTTGTTTTATATTAAATATGTCATTTAGACTCTAAATTTATTTGAGTGTGTTATTAATATAATGTTTTGCCCCTAGTTTTCTACATTATATATTCATTGTTAATTAAAACAAAAAATAATAAAAGAGGGTTTACTAAAATTTATTGGATTCTATTAGTAAGAATGTGATTTAAATATTAACCACAAAATAATCGATGAAAGATTAAAGTTTTTTTTTTTGTTTTATATTTTTTCATTAGGTAAAACCACATTAGCATTAAAATTTATTTCATATTATATATATATATATTTTACAGATGAATTGCCGAACATTATAAGAGTGCATGTTGTTAGTACAAAAATTCTTACATCTTGGCATTTCTAATTTTTGGTTAAGTGTCAAACATTATTTTATGTGTCACGGTTTTTGCATGACTTGTATTCACGTGTGATTTAATTTTTGGCATGCAAATTCAAGTTGTCTTGGGCCGAAAGATAAGTTGTGGCGTGTGTACTTGTCTTAAGGCACGAGGATTCTATTTACATGCAAAGTTCGAATGTTCCCAAGTTTAGATTGTCTAGTATCACCATGTTTAACTAGGTTAATGTTTAGGCACATGTAGAGTTCAACTAGGATTAGGTAAGTTTGAGTTTATGGTATATTGCAAATCTAACTTTTCTTATTTTGAGTTGTACTCGGATTTGGTTTCTTTAATTCTTAGCTTGGACGAGAATTAAAAGACCACCTCTATATAATCTCTTTGTAGGTCAACATGAGAGGCATGCGAGTAAGAGCTGCATTGAGCAAGAAATTAATCTGTGCAATATCTTGAAGAGCTCGACCGCAAAAGATAAAATACGAACACTGCCGTTTTACCGTGAGACTTTGTCTTACAAATCGAACTTCAAGTTCAAACCATGTTCGCGTTTAGCAACCCTTCAAGTACGTGGTAGGCGACCACATTGGTGTGAAGGACAAATCCACATAGGTACAAGTGGTTTAGGAGGTCAAGTCATCCTAAAATGAGTTCGGAAGATCTCTAGGAGCTTGATGGACATTCCGTGAGGTGTGCGGGAAAAAGAAGGAGCAACGGGAGTTCTTTCATATCAAAAGGCGTAAAGAGGGAGTCTTTTATAAGCTTTCCTTTTGATTGTTTAGTGTTTATTGTGATAGCACTTTTTATTCTTTCTCTGTACTAAACTCACCTCGTAATTAGTGGATTTGTTTGTCCCGTGGCAAGAGTGCCCGTAGTTTTACACCAGTAAATGTTACTAGATAAGATACATCCTGACTAGAGTTTAGATAACCACGAATTTACAGCTGGTATCAGAGTGGGTTCACTTAAGTTATTAGTGAGATCAGGTTCATCTAGACATGAATACATCTTCTGTTAAACCACCTATTCTAGACGGGTCTAACTATGCATATTAGAAAGTTCGCATGCAAATCTATATTTAGTCTATTGATAATAGGGCTTGGACATCCATTCATACTGGTTACACAGCATCCACTGTCACAACTGCAGATGGTAATGTTTCTGTTAAGCCTGAAACTCAATATACTGCTAAAGAAAATACTACATGTGGATGGAATTCTAAAGCTTTAAATGCTATTTTTTCCTTTATAGATCAAAATCAATTTAAGTTTATTACAAATTGCAGGACTACTAAAGAAGCTTGGGACACACTTCAAATTGCTAATGAAGGAACTAATGCAGTCAAGACCTCGAGGCTCCATTTGCTCACTCTTGAGTTTGAGAAAATTACACTGAAGTACAATGAGGAATTTAGAGACTACTATGCACGGTTGCTTGAGATCACCAATCAGGCACAAGTTCTAGGCAAGACGTATTCTGATCGGAAGGTAGTCAAGAAGATTCTACAATCTCTTCCAGACAGGTTCTAGATGAAGGTCACGGCCATTGAAGAAAGTAAGAACTTGGACGAGATGTGTGTTGATGAGCTTGTGGGGTCCTTGTTGACATATGAGCTAAACATGTCCAAAAGGAAAAAGGAAAAGAAACCCAGAATTGCATTCAAAAGCAAGGTGGAAGATTTGGAAAAGTGAGGAAAATTCTGATGAGGAGGAAAACATTGCACTCCTTACCAAGCAATTTAAGAAATTCTTGAAAACCAAACAGCAAAAAGGTAGGAGATTCAACAATCAGTACAAACCTCAAAGATCTTTCCAGATGAAGAATTAGAATCAAGATGGAGAGCAACAGCCATGCCAATAAAAGAAATCTAACTACAGGAAATTCAAAGGGCAACAACTTCTCAAAAACTCAATCTTCTAGCAGGATAAAATGCAGGGACTGTGATGGCTATAGCCATATTGCAGCAGAAAGTCCAAAAGCTCAGAAGAAGTTGAAAAAAGGCAAAAAGGCCATGAAAGTTTCCTAGAGTGAAGACGAGGAAGGGACATTTGGCTTAGCATCTGATACTTTATCAGAAGAATAGATTACGATACTGACAGCACATGTCCAGCCTCAGTCCAGTTCTACAAACTGTCTCACAGCCAACACTGCAAAATCATCTTCTAGTGAGGATAAATCCTGTCCAAACTGTGCAATACTACAAAGTTAACTTGTTGCAGAACAAGATAAGTCTGACGTGCTTCAAGTCATGATGGAATTCTTTGATGATGAAAAGCAAGATCTGCTCAAATCCATTGAACATAAAGATGAGCAGATCAAACAGTTTAGAATAGATCTGGAGCATGCCAATGAAAAGATCAAATAGTTGACAATTAGAGCTACAAGATTGAATGAAGTTCTGAAGTATGGAAGACCTTCAGGAGACACATCTGGACTAGGATACGATGGAAAAGGGAAAGCTGTCTAGCAGAGAGTTTTTATAAAAGAATCAGGAGAAAGCTTTCAAAAAGAACCTGCAAGATAAAAACAGAATTCTAGACCCAAACAAGATACGTTTGGACCTTCTTCGAGCATAATTGTCCAGAAGAACAATCCACCAAAATAGCAGTAACAGAATACCAGAAATCAACCTGCTACTATCAGACCAGTTCATAACTCCAAAGTGTATGGTAAGGTCAGACAGGTAGATTGTAACTTTTGTGGTGAATTTGGTCATGATGTTTTTACTTGTCAGAAATACATTAACTTGATCAACACACATAAAGTCAAAATACCTGAAACAAAAGGTAAGGTGAAGTAGGGTTAGGTGAAAAAGGGTGAGTACAAGAGTTATGTTGTGAAGCTTTCTTTAAGTGCTCTAATCCCTAATACTTGGTACTTTGATAATGGATGTTCTAGGCATATGACAGGTGACTTGGAGTTGCTGTTCAATTTCCACATAGGTGAAACAAGTTTGGTTACATTTAGAGATGGATAACAAGGTCACATTGAAGGATTTGGAAATATCTGGATTGAAGGCTTACCCACTCTAAAAAATGTTTTATTTGTCTCTGGATTGAAAGAATATCTTTTGAGCGTTGGTCAATTGTGTGATGATAATCTGAGAGTGCTATTTTCTAAAATTGAATGTAAAGTTTTTGATCTTGATCCAAATTCAAACTTGCTTGGACAAACTTTACTCAAAGGTGTTAGGTCTAGTGACAAATGTTATATCTTGAATCCAAAATTGACTTGCAAAGTTGCTAGTACTAACCCTGTAAAACTCTGGCACAAAAGATTGTGTCATATGAACTATCAAAGTCTACTCAGATTGGCTAAAAGTGGAGCTATTAGAGGAATTCCAGAATTGAAAATAATTCCTGAAAGCATATGTGAACCATACCAGAATGATAAGCAAACTAGGAATTCACATAAGGCAGGTCAGCACCTCTCCACATCAGGTATACTTAAACTGATTCATATGGATCTTATGGGTCCTATTCAAACTGAAAGCATTGGTGAAAAAAGGTACATTTATATCTGTGTTGATGATTTCTCTAGATATACATGGGTTAATTTTATTAGAGAAAAATTTGATACGTTTGACAGATTTTGTGTTTTGTTCCAGAAACTCTCCAATGAAAAATCTGATGAAGGTGGTATCATCAAAAGAATCAGAAGTGATCATGGCTAAGAATTTGATAATTCTAATTTTTATGATTTTTTGAGAAATATGGTGTTATGCATGAGTTTTCTGCACCTAGAACCCCTTAACAGAATGGTGTAGTTGAAAGAAAAAACAGGAACTTGCAAGAAATGGCTAGAGTTACGCTTAATAGCAAAAAATTACCTGCTAAGTTATGAGCTAAAGCAATCAATACTGCATGTTATACCATTAACAGAGTAACACTTAGACCTGGAACCAATCAGACTCCATATGAAATTTGGAAACATAGAAAACCTAGATTGAGCTATTTCATGTTTTTGGTAGTAAATGCTATATTTTGAATGATAAGGATCATCTAGGAAAGTTTGATGCTAAATCTGATGAAGGAGTCTTCGTTGGTTATCATGAGAATTCTAGAGCTTATAGAATTTATAATATGAGAACTCAGAATATTGTTGAGTCTGTAAATGTTAAAGTTGATGACACGACGCTACTCCGATTAATCACAGGAACCTGAAATTGAAAATCTGGAAGTCATCTTAGTACATAATTAGACTGATAGAACCGAGACAGGACACATCCTGCCTCAGTCCAATGCATCAGGACATGCAGAACCTGAGCAAGATACATCCAGACAAGGACAAAATGAATAAACTACAGAATCTGAATCTGAGTCAGAACCTGAACCAGAGGCTAGAAGACAACCATCTACCCGAATTCAGAAGGCACATCCAGTTGACAACATCCTATCTAGAAAAGAAGGGATGGTGACCAGAAGAAAATTTCAACAAGAATTTGGTCACATGTACTACATTTCAACAATTGAACCTAAAAATATGAAGGAAGCTTTACAAGATGACAATTGGATTCAAGCAATGCAAGATGAGCTGAATCAGTTTGAAAGGAATCAGGTTTGGGAACTAGTATCAAGACCATCTAACGGTAATGTTATTGGAACAAAGTGGGTCTTCAAAAACAAGTCAGATGAGCAAGGTAAGATCATCAAGAACAAAGTAAGACTTATGGCTCAAGGCTATACTCAGATGGAAGGGATAGACTTTGATGAGACATCTGCACTAATAGCCAGACTTGAGTTAATCAGATTACTTTTTGCAGTAGCATGTCATGTGGATTTTAAGCTATATCAGATGTATGTGAAGAGTGCATTTTTGAATGGAATTCTAATTGAGGAAGCATATGTTGAACAAACACCAGGATTTACTGATCATCAGAGATCGTGATCATGTATATAGGTTGAAGAAATCTTTGTATGGCTTAAAACAAGCTCCCAGAGCTTGGTATGATAGACTCACCACCTTTCTTATTGAACAAGGCTATAATAGAGGAGGTACTGACAAGACCTTATTCATCAAGCAATTGAACAAAGGAATCATTATTGCTTAAATACACGTGGATGATATTGTTTTTGGATCTACATCAGAAGCGAAGACAAAGGAGTTTGTCAAGACAATGATATGGTTGGTGAACTTATATTCTTTCTGGGATTATTACAGGTTAAGCAGGACACGTCTGGCATCTTTATCTCTCAGACGAAGTATGCTAGAAATCTGGTAAAGAAGTTTGGCTTGGAAGAATCTAAACCAATGAGAACTCCAATGACTACCAATGAAATTGTCGAAGGATGATCATGCAAAAGAGATTGATCCTACTTTATATCGTAGCATGATTGGGAGTTTACTCTATCTGACAGCAAGCAGGCCAGACATATCCTTCAGTGTAGGTGTGTGTACTAGATATCAGTCGAAGCCGAGAAAGACATATCCGGCTGCGGTCAAACAAATTATCAGATATGTAAGTGGAGCAAAGTATGGCATATGGTTTTCTAAAGATACCAATGCTAATCTTGCTAGATACTCAGATACAGATTGGGCTGGGAATGTTGATGATAGAAAGAGTACTTTAGGAGGATGTTTCTACATGGGGAACAACCTAGTTGCCTGGATGAGAAAAAAGCAAAATTCCATCTCTCTCTCCACAGCAGAAGCAGAATACATAGCTGTAGGAAGTTGTTGTACACAACTTCTATGGATGAAACAGATCTTGGAAGGCTATGGAATTTCCCAAGATTAGGCCACTATTTTCTGTGATGACACAAGTGCCATAAACATTTCCAAAAATCCAGTTCAACACTCTAGGACTAAGCACATTGATATAAGACATCATTTTATCAGAGAGTTGGTTGAATAGAAAGTAACATAGAGTATGTTCAGACAGAATATCAGCTTACAGATCTATTTACTAAAGCATTGGATGCATCTAGGTTTGAAGGCCTAAGAAAACAGATTGACATTTGCATACAGCCTAAATAGGTTCAACTTCATAAAAAGACAGATTGCATCGCATTGTACATATATTAAAAAAAAGAGAGTTTTTATTTGCATTTTTTAGTTGTGTGATTTGTGTGTCATTCATGATTATATTAATCAAATCACTGTGTATATGTGCAGGATAACACTGAGATACCCAGAGGACGTGTCCTAAAGAGATCAGTCAAAACTTGTTATCCTAATTCCATAAAGATAAACTGCATAAAAAGGATGGGATACATCCTGCCTACTTTACACTATAAGAGGTATTCTAATTGAGAGTCATAAATTTGATGTAGACCTATGGTCAGTATCTACACTCTTCAGCACTATGTACGACTAATAACATCTAAGGGGTAGGGTTTGTAAGGGCAAAAGCTACCAATCAACCAAGTCTTTCAGTGCATGCAGCTACCTTTGTCCTCATAAGACAATGCTCAAAATTATTGAAAAAGTTGAGCAAGCAGAGGACTTAAAAGTTGTATTCTTTTTATATGCTCTTCCGATCTCAGATGATGATCGGTCTTCTTGTGCATCACTCATAAGTCTCAATAAGTCAGATCCTCACAAGGTGTAAAGTTGAATAAGGATTGACCATGAAAAAATTAATTCAAAAGAAATTCCATTCAAAAAATAAATTCCTTCCATTGAGAACGGTTCAGTTAATTGAATACTTTATCGTGTGAACTTCAATAGGTTTTTTGAAAAGTATTTATTACTGAAATTAAGTTAATGCTGGTTCATTACATTTGCATATGTTTGCCTATGTGCATTAGCCCAGATGCATCTCGTTCTTTAGGTAATGGGTCAAGCAGGACGCATCTACCTCAGCCTATACTTTGTGGCGATTATAGGTAAACCGCTCTTAAGATTTCTAACTGGCAAATTTTTAAAACTTTCTGAAACTGTTCGGTTTCCCTTTTATTTGACGAACTTCCCTCTTTTTCATCACAAACCCTAACTGTTTCTGAATTTCTATTCTTTCTTCTAACAATTTCCTAAATCACTCTAAAAAGTCTTTGCGAGATTTTTCGTGTGTACTGTTTTCAAGACTTTTTCACAGAAAAACATAGCTAGCAAAGGAAAATCTACCAGTGGTGTTTGACACAGTAGCATAATTCCTAAGAAATCAAGAACAAATGCCGGAACTTCTCAAGCGCCTGTGCAAAATCCATCTCCACCACTGGTACAATGTCTGGAACACATTGTTGAAGAACCAACACCGATTACACAAATCCCAATTGTGGATGTCACATATGTTCTTGACCCACTAACCGCGATGGTGCTATACGTACCACTGGAAGAAATGTAACAGGCAGAACAAAACCCTGTGCCACCGGTAGAGCAAGTTCTCCAACCACAACTGAAAATTCCTGTTCCACCAGTAAACCCGTTGCAGAACCAGAAAACCTTGTTCCAGTAATTCCTGTGGAAGTTCCTATTCCCACAGTGCCTGAGGAGATACCGATGCCAAGTGTGGATCTCCCTCAAGAGGCACAGCCAGATCAGAACTCTAAGGCTCCTCAAGATGACATCCCAGTGGAAATCCCCAATCTTCAAAACATTCTACAATCAATTGCCAAGGAGCATGAAAACCCTAGTGAAATTGGGGAAAATCAAACGCATAGGGAGAAGAACCCAGAAAAAGCTGCTGAAGATGTTGCTGAATAGGCTGCGGAGGATGTTGCCGAACCAGAAAAAGCAACTTCTGATAAGGCAGAAGAGAGGGAATCCTCGTTGCATGCTGCGGAGGATTCTGAGGAAGACGAATCTGAGGATTCTGAATCCAATCAGGACACATCCGTACCAGACAGAGAGCAAAAATTAAAACAAATTCATGAGAAGCAATATGACAGGACAGTGACTATTAGATGGAGTAAGAAGAAGAGAGTGTCGATGACTCGTATGAGGAGTCAGAAAAATCTAGTGAAAAAGAAAAGAAGATAAGGGAAGACATTCATAAAGGGAAACTAATTATGCCAGAGTTGCCAAAAAGACGATCAGTCACTAGAAGATCAACAGGGATCCAGATTGGAAATCCCAGACAACCATCAGTTGAGCAAGGGCCAGTTGATCTGGACGCATCTAGCGAGGGATCAACTACAAGTGAAACTAACCTAAGCCAGACGCATCCTGATCCAGATGATTTCAAACCGATTGAAATCAGAACAGTAAGAGGTTCATTTACCCCATACAGTTACTGTTTTCATGATAAGAAGGCTACTCAATTATTCAGAAATTTTGTGAATTATCGAAAATTTACCTATGAGAGGAGAATTATGGTGTCTGATTTTGAAATGATTGGGTTAGATGACTTGGTTTGGTTAAGTTTTTTAATCAGGAAATATTATTTGACTGCAATGGAAAAATCAATGAAACTTTGGTAAAAGAGTTCTTGTCCAACATTCCAAAGAAATTTGGAAGCCTGACTGTATGTTCACAACCAAGATCTATGTGAGAAGAAGGATGGTTAAATTCTCTGCTGAGAGTCTTAGGAAGCGGCTAGGCCTTAGACAGTTTGACATAGATGAGAAATATGATGAGAGATTCAATCTGTCTAATAATGAGATTTCCAAAGAAATCATGGAGAATACCTGACCAGCTAGGAGATCTGAAATACCCTCAGCCAACATGAATCAAAAGTACAAACTTCTTCATAAGTTTGTAATGAAGGTCGGGGCTCGGGTCGGCTCAGGGCAGCAAAACTGCCCCATTTACTGCCCTATTTAATTTTTTTTGTCTTATTTTTTTTTTTGGGATTTGGTGGTGACTTTTGGGGTTTCTATGCTACCTGAAATTAACAACCACCCTAAAAACAAAATCTTTTAATAAAACTTGGGGTTTTGTAATTGCTTTTTCTAAAAAAAAAAAAAAAAACCCACCCCGCCAACCCTCGGAGCAGAATTTTTCTAAGCTGTTCGGTTTGGGGCACCGCGGATATTCGGCCGGGTCATGGTAAATTGCCATCCCCACCCAAGATGCTCTGCCCCTTCAGAAAGGGGAAAGCCATATGGCTTCTACGGTCAACCGATACAGGTTTATTTATAAAATAGCCCTAGTACTTTGTTGATATTTATTTTCTTCCCAAAACTTTCTACTGAGTGCATACTGAAGCTCAAGTACTTAATCATAATTTTATTTCTTTACACACATATATTCCCAAAATACATTTTAGTCTGTAAAAATAAATCTCATAAATTTTCAAGAATTCAATATAAAACTTGTAGAAAATTTTGGGTTGTTAGATAAGGTGGCTCATCACCGGATTAGGGATGAATATCAACTCCAGATTCTTCATTTCCGGATTTGGTAAGGTAGTGGCAGCTTCTTTGCAGAAGAATCAATCACTTACTTTTTTTTTTCTGGGCAAATAGGAGAATCAATCACTTTTAATGAAGTAATGGTGTCATATTGTGGAAATTTAGGGAGGAGTGGGACCACGAGACTTAGACTTTGATAAATAATAAAAACTAATTGGTTGTGGAAAACTAGTTTGTGATTGATTAAGAAAACACAGATTAAAACAAATCATTTAATGTTATTGTAAATAATAAAACATAGACTAAAAAATACTTCAAAAAAAAAAGAACACATAGATTAAAAAAATCATGTAATGTTATTGAAAATGTATAATTTAACAATATATTTCCTGGTATACCCTTTGATTTATTTAATATCTCACTATAGTTGTTCTTTGTTGTTGATTACTAAGTATAATAAATGAGGGTATATTAGAAAACTAAAAAAATAATTTAGGAAATGGGAATATAATTTGGGACAGATAAAAAAGGAAAAGAGAAATATCTTTTTGGGAAGAGGGGAGTAGTATTGTGACCGGCAACCAAATTTGACGACAAAATAATTGTCCAAGCATGGTATTTATACTGATAAAATCTTCTTTTAAAGAGAAAAAAACACTGATAAAATCAAGCAATAATAACTTTTTATTGTCCACGTGTGTTTATATATATATATTTTATGTTTTACTAGTTCATGAGAGAATTACCCTAAAAAAATATTAACTTTGTGTCATCACTAATTGTTGGAACACTGTAGTACTTGTTTGATACTCGTTATCCTTTCAAGATTAAAAATTGAATTAAAAAAATAACAGTTCAATTTTTAATCTTGAGAGAATTTTACAGAGTAAAAAAAAAATGTTGTTGATAAAATACAATTACGTAAATAGAGAATTGGATATGAAAAGAAATATGAAAAAAGAATGACATGAATCAGTATATTGGGATTATTTTGTTATCCTATTTGTACTCTTACATATTAAGTTTAGCATCACTCCATAAATAATACAGTAATTTTATTAATATATTATTATTGATTAAAAAATTGTATAAAGAAATAACAATGATCCATGGTAACTAGATTGGTTATTTGTATTAATTAATTGTTATATTAAACCTCCTTACTCATATATCATCATTATAAAGGGAACTTATACGGCACGAAAACCAATGCCAATGGAGTCACGGAAGCGTAGGCCTGGGCTTCCAGTTTTTGATCTCGGTTAGCCAAAGGACAACCAAACTGAAAAATTAGATTTTAGCTTCAGTTTCGTTTTATTAGTTTCAAAACCGAACTGTTTCGGTTTCGTTCGGTTTCAGTCTCTTTTGATTTTTTGTT
Organism: Nyctanthes arbor-tristis; assembly: GCA_963692815.1. Taxonomy (NCBI): domain Eukaryota; kingdom Viridiplantae; phylum Streptophyta; class Magnoliopsida; order Lamiales; family Oleaceae; genus Nyctanthes; species Nyctanthes arbor-tristis. The sequence goes on from CAVNYN010287304.1 coordinate 50,282, forward strand.
CAGTTTTTGTATTTTAATAACCAAGAAGATATAAGCACACTATATCAATATTGCATTGGATGTCCTTATTTTTCAACTTTATTATTTTTATATCCACGAGCCTTTCTTTTTATTCCAATTTTATTTCAACTTTCTATTAGTCAAAATTTTTTTCATCAATGACATTTCCTGTTCAAAAGTTCTCTTTTTTCCCTTGAAAGGTCCGTTTAAAAATTTCTATGTATTGATGGAAATAAAGAATGTAGAGAGTTCTTCTGATTGTGCCATCTAAGTTACACAGCGGCAACTCCTGTTACTAATTACATTGCCATCATTGCTGGGAAAAGTCTATCCAATAAATATATATACAAAACTGCCTAGAAGAAGGGCGTCACTGCAAGCGAATTTAGTTCCCATATCTAGGGTATGCATCAGCTCGGGGTCGGGCCAGTAGGGTTCGACCCCAACCCAAAACCAAGCCGACACCCAGCCGGTTTGGGATGAAATCCCAAATAGAGTGTCCCAAACAGAGTGCAACCCGCTTGGCTTGGGAACCGACCCATTGTGGGTCTGGTTGGCTTGCAGTTTGGGCTCTTTCTTTTTTTTTTTTTATTTTTTCTTTTAAAAGCTTAAAACTTGGCCCAAAATTTAAAGCCCAAATAGAAAGAAGAAAAAAACTAACAAGACCTAAACCTATTGTATGCCCTTTACATTCTTCCATTTACACAAGAGAGAGAGAGAGATAGTTTCAAATTTTAATCTCATTTTGTTGTCTTCGTTGTTGTCTATTAGGTCTTTTGTGGTCAAAGATTTTTCATGAAAATAACATATAAAGCATATCGGTTCTCTCAACATTGGCGGCAGCGGCATCGGCGCCACCGGCTGTGGCAGTGGCTTCAATCTTTTATCTGTTTACATTTTGATCCTCCTTCAATCTATCTCTTATCTTTTATCCTTTGAACAGCTTACCTAGGGGTGGCCAACGAAAAGAGTAAAGCAGTAGTGGTCAGCGGCGGCAATGGGAGCTTTGGCGTTGGCAACAGTAGCTTCAGTTGCGGGAGTAAGGCTTACCAGGTTTTAGGAAGAAAGAAAGCAGCCAAAGCCAATTCGGGTCTCAATTTTAAGTTTGACAAATCTGAAATGTAAATTGACAAATTGGTATTTGGTAATGTGTAATGAGCATACGATTTCTTCCAAATCGAAAGGCAGAACTAAATTGTGAAACACGTTTTTACTTAAAAAAGGGATTTTAACCCGGTTTACCAAACCGGTTCGGGTAGAAACCCGGTTTAACTGATCCGGATCTTTCTGATTCCGTTTTAAGCGGGTTTCGTCGGTTTGGCCGGCCAAACTTGTAAACTAATCAGGATCAACTCGATTTGGTATTCCCCAAACCACCATCCAACCGGTCTACTCAAAAAACCGAACCAAACTGGCTCGAACCGGTCTGGTTCGGGTCAGTTTTTAGGTTTCGATGCCCGGCCCTACCCATATCAAAAGCAAAAACAACCAAGAAGCCTATATTGAAATGTCTACAAATGCTTTTGTGATTTATTAGTAATGATGAAAAATTGTCAAACATATAATTTGCCTTTATGGATCAGTACTTGATTGGGTTAATCCATGATGAAAATTTACGAAATGAAAGCAACCTCACATACCCACATATTAGAATTGCTAGATACTTCATTTTTTAACAAGTCAAGTTGAGATATGACACTATTTATTACTGTTGGTGACGAACACTAGTATAAATAAATGGTATTAATTGATTTGCCACATGATAGCCAGTTATATTGGTGTTGGGCATTAATTGATTTGCCACATGATAGCCAGTTATATTTGTGTTGGGCATTAATTGATTTGCCACCTTGTCCAGCCATATTGGTGTTGATCACCATAGCATTATTCAAATCGAACTGTTTTGGTTTTGTTGGGATTCAATTTCTTTTGATTTTTTGTTCATTTTTCGTATTTAATAAATAGGAAATATAACCATGCTACAACAGTATTGCATTGGATGTCCTTACATTTCAATTTCATTATTTTTAAATCCACAAACTTTTCTTTTTAATCCATTTTTATTTCAACTTTCTATTAGTCAACAATTTTTTCATTAATGACATTTTCTGTTCATAATTTCTTTTTTCCCCCGCTGAAAGGTCTGTTTAAAAATTTCTATGTATTGATGGAAGTAAAGAATGCAGAGAGGTCTTCTGATTGTGCCATCTAACTTACACAATGGCAGCCTCATGTTACTGATTACATTGCCATCGTCAGGGGCGGAGCCCATTAAGGCCCAGTGCGATCCATGGACCGCACTGAAACTTGGGTAGGCATGTTAACTTTCAACCTAGACCGCACTAAAATTCAAAACAAAAAAAAACCCATACACAGCCCACACCTTCTTTTTTCCATGTTCAAAATATTTTAACTGGTATTTTAGACCCAAAAATCAATTGGGCCGTCCAAGTTTTAAGGCCTAGCTATAGCCTTAAATTCATATATCCAATCATCTTTTATAAAGGAGGTCCTTAACTCCTTTTACTTCATAAGCCAATGTGGGATTAAGGCTTAACTGTAGTCTTAAATTCATATAGCCAATCATCTTTTATAAAACAAGTCTTAACTCCCTTTACTTCATAAGTTAATGTGGGATTACCATTTTTAGTTCATTTTTTATAAAACAGAAATTTTTAGTATTGATTCTGAGATTATAAACTAATGTGAGTAACAGAAAATGGAAATTATAGCTAGGGTGAGTTTTTGACTAAAATTTTCGACCGCACTGAACAAATTTTCTGGCTCTGCCCCTGACCATCGTTGCTCGGAAAAGTCTATCCAATGAGTGTATATACACAACCACCTAGAAGAAGGGCACGACTGCAAGCAAATTTAGTTCCCATATCAGAAGCAGAAACAACCAAGAAGCCTAAATTGAAATGTCTATGAATGCTTTTTTGATTTATTAGTGATGATGAAAAATATGTCAAACATATAATTTGCCTTTATATTAGTGCCTCATTGGGTTAATCCATGCTGAAAATTTACGAAATGAAAGCAGGCTCTACACATACCCACGCAATATAGACAAGTTTCATTTTATTAAAGTATTGTCGCTATACTTAGTCCGAATTTAGCAATTTTTATACGGGTACTTGTCTAGCCAAATATAAAATAAATTATTTGACAGATGAATGTCAAACACATAACTCATACAAATATTTCTTGAGTTCAACTCTTAACTAATTAAATGGGTTCAGTCCAATTCAAGAGGTAATTTTCAAATCATAAAATAGAAAGAGGAAATTAGGCTAGGTACTTACTTTTGATTAAAATTTTCAAATATACGGTGGAAGGGGAATGATACGGCCAAAAGGAAGAAACACGTCCATATATGCGCCCAATTTTCATGCCACACGTCACTCCCCCCAAATGCTTTACATTCATCCATTATTACTCCAATTTGACCCCGCTCATTGAATAAAGCAGAGAGGGTACATATATGATTGTTTTAAAATTTTCTTTTTGGCTGTTTAAAATAATAATAATAATTCTAATGAAGGAATAAAACTTTTAAATTTTTATATATCTCTTCTTAATTAAATGGCCCTTAAAAATTTATTGTGATTTTTCTATACATGACTTTTTAATTAAACATGATGTTCTTATATGCGACTTTTCTATACATGACTTATTAATTATTAAATGTAATTTTTTTATATGTGATTTTTTTCATGTTGTTTTTAATTAAATAAAGACTTCCCAATACATAATTTTTTAATTAAATGTAACTTTTACAATATGTGATTTTTTATTATGTGACTTTTCTATATGTGATTATATTTGACTTTTTAATTAAAATATGATTTGTTAATTCAATAGTGACACAAAATATGATTTTTATATGAAATTTTTAATTAAATATAATTCTTTTCTATATGTTATTTTTTTTAACTCAATAGTAATATAAATGTGGCCTTTTTAATTAAATATAATTTTTTTATATTAAATGTGAAAAGTCACACACAAAATAAAAAAGTCACATAAATGTAAATTTTACATGTAACTTTTTAACTAAATGTGACCTTTTATTTAAATGGTCAAATAAATGTGCTTTTTAATTTAATGGTGACACAAAATGTGATTTTTATATGTAACTTTTTAATTAAATATAAATTTTCCTATGTAATTTTTTAACTCAATAGTAATATCAATGTGACTTTTTAATTAAGTGTAAATTTTCTATATCAAACGTGAAAAGTCACACAAAATAGAAAAGTCACATAAATGTAAATTTTACATGTAACTTTTTAATTAAATGTGCATTTTATTTAAATAGTAAAATGAATGTGACCTTTTAATTAAATCTAATTTTTCTTATATGTGATTTATTAACTCAATAGTAGTATAAATGTGGCTTTTTAACTGAATGTAAATTTTGAATATTAAATGTGAAAGGTCACACACAAAATAGAAAAGTCACATAAATGTCAATTTTACATGTAACTTTTTAACTAAATGTGACCTTTTAATTAAATAGTAAAATAAATATGACTTTTTAATTCAATAGTGACACAAAATGTGACTTTGATATGTAACATTTTAATAAAATATAATTATTCCTATATACGATTTTTTTTAACTCAATAGTATAATATAAATGTGGCTTTTAAATAAATGAAAATTTTATATTAAATATGAAAAGTCATACAAAATAAAGAAGTCACGTAAATGTAAATTTTAAATGTAACTTTTTATAACTCAATAGTACTATAAACGTGGCTTCTTAATCTTTTAAAAAAAATGTAGCTTCTTAATTAAATATAAATTTTTTATATTAAATGTGAAAAGTTACACACAAAATAGAAAAGTCACATAAATGTAAACATATAACTTTTTAACTAAATGTGACATTTTAATTAAATAATAAAATAAATGTGACTTTTTAATTCTATGGCGACCCAAAATGTGACTTTTATTTATAAATTTTTAGTTAAATATAATTTTTCATATATGTGATATTTCAACTCAATATTAATATAAATGTAACTTTTTAGTTAAATATAAATTTTTATATTAAATGTGAAAAGTCACATAAATGGAAATTTTACATGTGATTTTTTAGCTAAATATGACTATTAATTAAATAGCAAAATAAATATAACTTTTTAATTCAACAGTGACAGAAAATGTGACTTTTATATGTAATTTTTTAGTTAAGTATAATTTTTCCCATATGTGATTTTTTAACTCGACGGTGATATAAATATAACTTTTTAATTAAATCTAAATTTTTTATATTAAATGTGAGAAGTCACACACAAAATAAAAAGTCACATAAATTTCAATTTCTACTTTTAATTTTTTAACTAAATGTGACCTTTAATTCGATAGTGAAACAAAATGTGACTTTTATATGAAACATTGTAATTAAATATAATTATGTCTATATTTGAATTTTTTAACTCAATAGTAACTTTTTAACTAAATGTGACCTTTTAATTAAATACTAAAATAAATGTGTCTTTTAATTTAATAGTGACACAAAATGTGACTTTTTAATTAAATATAATTTTTTTACATTAAATGTAAAAAGTACACAGAAAGGAAAAGTTAGACAAATGTAAATTTTATATGTAACTTTTTAACCAAATAGTCAAATAAATGTGACTTTATCTATATACGACCTTTAATTCAATATATAGTAATGCAAAATAACATTTCATATGTGATTTTTTACATGTGGCTTTTTTTTAACTCTATTGCAATAAAATGCGACTTTTTAATAACAAATGTGAGAATCACATTCAATTAAAGAATCACATATGAAATAGAAAAGTCAAGCATAGATATTAAAAAAGTCACATATGTGATAAAAAGTCACATATCGGAATATAAAGGTCACACTTAGTTTTAAAAATCACAAATAGAAAAGTTTACATTCAACCTAAAAATGTCACAATTATTATATCAAATTTAATTAAAAAATCAAACATAGAAAAAGTTACATTAATTTAAAAATGTCACACAGTTTGTTACTTTTTTCCATTTAAAAGTCATAAGTCAAAATGAAGAGAAATAATCACCCAATTGGCAAGAGTAAAAATCACTCTGGTACTTCTTTATTAAAAATTTATCATAAAACAGTTACATTTGTTTTATTTTTTAATTAAAAAATACCATATATAAAAGTCACCCGTACGTTAATTACTTTTTAACTTAAAAAGTCACATGTAATAAAACATATCATTTTCTGTTAGAAAGTTACATATTAAAAATACATTTAATTAAAAAATAAATTAAAAAGGTTACATATAAAAAGTTAAATTAAAAAATCACATTTCATCAAAAAGTTAAGTATAAAAATGTAACATACATTGTCCATTTCCCCATTTAAAAAGTTACAAACCAAAATAAAAAGAAATGACCAAACATGTGATAAAAAGTTCCATATAGGAATAAAAAGTTCACATTGTGTTTAAAAAGTCACAAATTGCATTCAACTTAAAAATGTCACATTGATAATGTCAATTTAATTAAAAAGTCACACATAGAAAAAGTTACATTAATTTAAAAATGTCACGATGATTATGTCAAATTTAATTAAAAAGTCACACATGGAAAAAGTTACATTAATTCAAAAATGTCACATAAATTGTTACTTTTAAATGACCAAAATGAAGAGAAATGATCACACATTTGGCAAGAGTAAAAGTCACTTTGATACTTCTTTACTAAAAAATTATCATTAAAAAGTCAAATATATAAAAGTCACACTTACGTTACTTTTTAACTTAAAAAGTCACATGTAATAAAACAAGTCATGTTTAATTAGAAAGTCACATATAAAAAATCACATTTAATTACAAACTAAATTGTCACTTTTTCATTTAAAAGTCAAAAATCAAAATTGAGGAATAAATAAACAATTACTGAGAATCAAGTAGGTGAAAAAAAATCTAAAAGAGAGTCCGGGAAAAGGAGGGCCCAAAAAAAAAGTCCAAACGCATAAAAAGTTGTAATAAACGGATTCATTAATTTAATTATAAAGTTTATATAGTGAACCCCAAATGGCCCATCATGTTATGGCCGTAAAAATACGGTCCAGAAATTGTTAACTAATTATTGACGTAAATTTCAATATAATGCATATTTGTGGTGTATTTTTCTACAGAACCCAAATAGAAACCAGTTGGCCCAATATGTATATATATTACAGTCCAACAAGAGTTAAACAACTAATAATTTATGCAAAATCTAAGAGCCTAAATTTAAAGGCCCAAATCTTGTTTCTTGGCAATCGGAGCAAGAGACATGAACAACATCGAGATAAAAATTTTTTATCATATCAAACTCAATCCACTTTTAACCTACATAAAAGACCAAAGAGATCATTTAAGAATCCCATTCTGCATTCTCACGTTTCACAGCCATAGGTCTCAACTTTCAAGAATCAAATTTCAAAACTAAACAATCTGTAAGTATCTCATCCAATTTAATTTGCAAGTTATATGTATGTCTTTATAGTATTATTATTTTATGCATCAACCTATATAAATCACTGCAGACTTTTTGGAGAAATTTATATGTAAACAATTTTCTCAATTCATCTTGCATAATACATTCATCTATTTAGTTTAATCATACACCTGTGAATACATGTATACTTACATACCCCCTTACCTATATATGATGCATGAGATTAGTACTACTATCCAACTAAGTCATGCATGAATTTAAGATGCTAACCAGTGCCGGTCCTGTCATTATTGAGGCCCTAGATGAGCTTAAAAAAATGGACCCCACATAATGAGAAATGTAAGGATGAACCTAGGGGGTTGGAAGGGGGCGGAGGCCCCTTCCTGGGGGTTCGGGGGCAACGCCCCTGAAATTTTTTTTTTTTAAATACTATATTTCTTAATTTTTTATCGTGGCCTTTAAGAGCTTTTCATAGGGGAACAAATCCTTACTGCATATAGATATAATGTTCTCCATATTTGCCTAGAAATGAAGCAACATGCAGAAGCTTCCTAAGTAGCATTTTTCTCATCCAACCAAATATATGAATGACAACATATACTAGCAAACAATCACATTTCAACTACTACTGAACATATATTTATTTATTACAATCACATGACAACACATTCTATTACTTCCTAAGATGCTAATAGAATCTCTGTCAACGTCAAGAAATGTGCAATAGAAAATTTTATTTCCTTCCAGCAATTTTAACTCACATCTAAATTGATAAACTCTAAGTTGCTGGGCCAGAACTCGAAAGATCAAAAGTATAGAATGGTATCATCCATGTAAACTGATCTATGCTTTTGTTTTATCTAAAGCATATGTCATCCCAGTTGTGATCCATAACCATGTAAAGTGCCTTGGTTTCATCCATGAACACTATACTTATAGTTTAAATATAATGCTACATAGCCTTCTTTGATGATATTGGCCTTTGGAATGGATACATCCTTCAGAATCATCTATCATACATTGCTAGAGTGTGGTATCCCCAACAATGAGAGGATATATTTAACTTTTGCAATGTGCATTTTGAACCAAATACATTATCAATGACAAAAGACCAAAGCCTCTTAATGAAACTCCACTCCACTCCTGTTGCAAATGCAAGCAAAAGGTACTTGTATAACACAAAAAATAAAGAAAGAAGCAATTGAAGCGGTTGAATAAAACTATACTTAATTTCTTGATCTATGCCACCATTAATTAATCCATAATCTGCAAAGTTCATTCCTAGCTAGATGCTATATAATCAATTGCACTTTAGATAAGAAATTTCAGCACAGCACTAAGAGAAAATAACCAGTCAAAACCCAAAATCCAACCAACACAGCAGAGTGTTCCCCACATTTTGGGGAAAGAACATAAGATTTTTTAAGGTTAAAGGCTACTTACTAGTTCATATATTGTGGAGGACGGCCGAGTCGTAGCAAAAGGCAACGCAGCAGCCAGCAAGTAGCAGCAGAGAAGATGATGGCGCAGACAGCCAAGCACGCAGCACCAGCTCCGGCCTCCGGCAAACGGTAGCAGTGAGAGGACGGACAGGGCAGGTTGGCAGCGACGGCAGTTGGGAAGCGACGTAGTAATGGAATCGATTGGATTGGTCGGAAGAGAAACGGAACGATCAACAATTGGAGGGCTAGAGTTCTTGAATTGGGAATTTGGGATTTGAGAAATTTGGGAGATTAGGGTTTTTTTTTTTTTTTTTTGAATTGGGAATGAAATTTTTGGGGTTAGAGTGAAAGAAAGACATCGTTTGTTTGATTCTAAAATTTTACCTTTTTATTATTATTATTATTATTATTATTATTTTTTTTTTTGCCTTGACAGCTCTCCCTTTTTTTTTCCTTTGGCATAATGCCTTGACAGCTGAATTTTAAGAATTTTTTTTTTCGTTTTTTAGGTTAATTTTAAGTGGGGGCCCTCGACTTTTTTCTTTTGGGCCCTTGTACCTTAATTTGGGCCCTTAAAACTTAAAAAGAAAAATAAATCAATAGAATTTGGGCCAACGTATAACAAAAATAAATGGGCCCTGATTACTCCTGGGCCTGAGGCGGCTACCTCGTTCGCCTAGGCCCAGGACCGGCCCTGATGCTAACCACTGTTGAACCGAGAGACCCAGTTTTTGGGTCATCTTTCAACCTTGATCTCAAGCCATGAAATTTACCCCTACAAATTCCTCCCATCATTTAGAACAGGAGTACATAATATTTTTAGCCAAAAAACCCACTATTCCACTAGAAACTAGCAAAACTTGTCTCATACGGCTGACACCAACTAGCACCATTCATGTTTTTACTTATATAGATATGTAGCTCTCAAGATTGGGAGCCTTTTTCTATATTTACAGCTCTAAATCGATGAAGAAAAGTTATCTTTTGAACCTTCAAATGATCTTAGAAGATTCGTTGGGGAACTACTTTCTGTAAATTACATAAATTAATTATTTGTAATGCATGTCCTAAAGTATGAAAACTAAATAAGTTAGTCCATTGTAAATTGGTTCAAGAGACATCTACAATTTCTACAGTTATTCAATAGAATGATTCTATATGTCTAAATTTACACATTTGGTTTGGATTTAATTGTTGCGTACCCCACTGAGCGTATTTGCATGCTCACCCCATTTCTTAAGCATTTCAGATTGAGGAGCTCAGTGGCAGGAAGGGGGGGGATGGAGGAACATAATTCCAAAATAACAATATCTATTTTAACATTAGGATATTCATTTGACAGTTTGAAATTCATTTTCCTAAAGTATGTTAAATTTATATGGTTTGGTTGCTACTCTTAATTCAAATTGATGAATAAAGTTTTCGTGTTTATTTATAGTTTTGTGTTCTACCAAAAAAAAAAAAAAATCTGTGTTTCTAGTGGCATTTTGTAAATGTTTACTGGGTCAGAAGCTAGTTTTAATAGCGCTCTAAGTTAATAGAATTTGGGGCATTACATAGATACTTCATTTTTAACAGGTCAGTGGAGATTTATTACCACTGGTTACGAACACCAGTATAGATAAATGACATTAATTGATTTGCCACTTGATGGCCAGCCATGTTGGTGTTGATCACCATAGCATTATTCAATTATAAGATAGGTTGGAAAGATGCCCTTAGCAGACCACAAATAATTTTTGAAGAAGGAAAAAAGTTAAAAGGAAAATCGAAGTTAAGACTCAAGAGCGGGGAAAGAAGCAAGAAACCAAAATGAAATAGAAGCTATCTGTCGAAGCATTTTTATTTTTTATTTTTGAGTGGGAGACTTGAATTGTAAGGACAGATGGAAATGACATGGTCATACTTTTTCTCAAGTTATGAGAAGTAAAATCTGAAACTATATCTACTGCTTTTTGTCGACATTAAGTAGTTGTACAGTAACTTAATTTAACGTGTAATTGAGCAACAAACACGTACCTAACTATTATCTTATAGAATTGATGGTAACAGAAATAACACCACCATCATGGCAAATCATTAGACGACAGCATCACAAAAAGACATCCACTTACCTCCAAGAGATTTAAACACATAACCACAGCTAAAAGTGCTGCTAATGTAGTTGCCAACCCCATTGCAAATGCAATAGAATTCCCTATATGTGGTCTGTTCAATAAAATCTGTTCATTAAAAGACAAGGGCACTTTTTGAGAATAAGGTTCAGAATTAATACTGCTTCATCATCAACTGTCTATGTAAAGGAATTAGTAACCTTGCAAAAATTCATAATTAAAGGTTGTGTAGTTACGATTTATAATAAGTCACAAGACATTTTGGGGAAATAAGATTTACAAAGCCAGCACTGAAAAATGACCGTCAAACTACAAAGGAAAGTATCTTAAAGTAACAACTTGTGCTAGTGCTCACATGGCCAATTCTAAGGAACCAGGGCCGAGTTCCTTACAGAGGCCGGTCTCCAATCACAGGCTAACACACATCTGTGTTAGCCTGTGATTGGAGATCGGGCTCTGTAAGGAACCGGGCCCGGTTTCTATAGCTGGACCGGTACTCAAATACCCAACATAACATGAAATATGCCTGACAAGAATCAACCTCGTAAAGCCCAGAACTGACAACTAATTTTGAACAACTACATTAGCCTATCGACTAGCGGAATCTAAAAGGCCAAAAAACAATCTCCAATGGTTCCATCAACTAAGAGATAGACAGAATTAGGTAGTCTCTGACCAGTAGGAAAATAGATTTTAAGAGGTCAGGAGCTTGCAGTTACTGATGCAATATATAGTCAGAAGACCATGAGTTAAAGCAATAGGTTCCTAAATGGTTGTATATCAAATGTTTGACCTCAAACGCAAATATTTAGAGTGTGAAGATTCATCTTAGACACCAAAAAGCAACGAAAGCTATCTTTTCTTGTTAAGCAAAAATTAAGAAGAATTAGGGTCTGTGCTGTTTATATTTTTTGAATTCACTTTGAGTCTTATCTTTTAAAAGTAAATATTAAGTAAAAGAATTATTTCATTTCCCATGTTTTGAGCATTTTCAAAATTTTAAACTAAAAAGCTCAAAATAAGAGAAATGAAATCTTTCTTTTACTTAATATTTACTCTTAAAAGACAAGACTCAAAATGAATTCAAAAAATATAAACAGAACAGGCCCTTAACTTCCCAGTGTATTGTTTTATATAATCATTCGAATCCTTATAGCTTATAGTAAATAGTACGTGATCCAAAAAAAGAAATAGGTGTTCTATTCTCAGCGGGGAAACTAAGGGTGTATGGTTTTGATTTTTTTTAAGAATTAATTTTTGTAAAAAGTGAATTTTATTTATTTATTATTCTTTTTGGAGAACATGTGGTCAGAAAGTAGTATAGAAATATTAAAAATGATTTTTTAAAGAATGTTTGGGTAAGAATTAATTTGGTAAAATTTTGATTCTTGAGATAGCATTTCCAAACACACTAATATCATTGAATAGAGTTCAACCTCGAAGTTTGAATCCTAATATCGCAGCTTAATGTACTTCTAAACTTCAAGCATGCTTATATGTTTGCATCCAGTATTTAAAGGGAATAATGTGAGAAAGGTGTAATAAGTCACAACTTTGAGGACGCCACTTTTCCAAAAATGAGTCGAACAATATATTATAAGTATTAAACAACTTTTTTCTCCTCTCAAACGCCTAAACAAAAGAAAAAAATGAATAAGTCAAAACTTAAAAAATGATATTATGCTACTACTAGAAAACAGGGTATCAGCGACGGAAATTTTCCGACGGATGCACATTCGTCGGTGTTAGTACAAAATCATTTGTAATTTCGCATTCCTAATTTTTGCTAAGTGTCAAAATATTTGTGACGTAATTTGCATAATATTTTTCAGTGTGATAGTTTAAAGCATGCAAATTTATTTTGTTTCTTGGCCGAAAAGATAATGTTGAGGCGTGTGTACACTGTCTAGAGGCACAAGAATTTCGAACTCATGCATATTCTTAAGTTTCATAATTCTAGCTATACTGAACTTACCTTATTTGATTAGGTTAAAACTCAAGCATGTCGAGTTCTAGTAAAAATAGGAAAGGTTTGTATTTATAGTATAATAGAATTCTAACTTTCCTTATTCTTGTTGCCTATATGTATATAGTAACTTTGGAGTCTTGACTTGTGCAAGGATTCAAAGACTACTATATATATATATGTTACTCTCTTGTAGGGTTCGTGTACCACGACTTGACGAGCTAAAGCTTTCATACATATTATTCTTCAAAGCTCGGACCGAAAGGAAAGAGAACAAACACATTGCCTATCCGCGAGTTTTATACTTGCATTATGACCTACATGTCTTAAAACCATGTTTGTTTGGCAAACCCTGTATAGTGCATTGATTAGAGATCATATGTACGAGGGACGATTCACATGAGATTAAAGAGTATTAGGAGTTCTTGTTTCCCACGATGAGTCCAGGTGGATTCTAGGAGGCTTGACCGTGTGAGCGCGATAGCAAGAGGACAAGAGCAGCGCACGTTGCCACATGTCAAAAGGCGTAAACAAGAGAGTTTCTTTTATAAGTTTTTCCTTTTGAATGTTTAGTGTATATTACGATATCACTAAGTCTCTCAAGTTGTACTAAACTCTTATCTGTGTTAGTGGATTGTTTGTCCCTTGGTAAGGGTGCCCGCAGTTTTCACAGTTGAGTTTCTGCGTCAACAATTTTGGTGTTTTTAATTTACGCATACATACTCGAGTTAGACATATCTAAGTCGAGTTACACTTTACACCAGATTAATTGTTAAATAGCTAAAAAGGATATATCCTGATCAAAGTCTAAAAAACCACCATATACACAGTCAGAAATTTCTGACGCACATTCGTTGGAAATTTTTGACGGAACAGTCAAAGTGCCAGAAATTTCCGACGGCTTTACACTTCTATCGGATGCCGTCGGAAATTTCCGACAGCTCCCATTGTTGACGGCTTTACACTTCCATTGTTGTCGGAAATTTTTGACGACATATTTTTTCCATCGGAAACTTTGTTTCCGAAAGAATTTCAATAGAAAGTTAATACTATTAGAAGTTTCCGACGGACTTGAAGTTCCATTGGAAATTTTCGACGGAAAGTATCCATTTCAGTCGGAAATCTCTTTAAAAATATATTTTATTTCTCCTTTGTAAAATCTTGAAAGTTTTCTTTCTTTATAATACTAAATATTGTTAATTAAAACTTTTTTTCAATAAGTTTGAGATAATTTTTATTTTTTAATTACAATAATAATTCTTCCAATTACATTATTAATATCCACAATGTTCTATAATATAAATATACATTAACTTTTAGACTGTAAAAAATATATAAAAGATATGTTAACTTTTTTTGCAAACTTGAAGATATGTTAACTGATATATAGCAAGTAAAATTTTGTTCTAAATTTAAAAACGTTGCAGAAAATAAAAAGTGTTATTAATGATCAACAACCTGTAGATATGAAGTAGAAAATGATTTATGTTTTTGTATTTGTAGTTAAAAGAACTAAAGTTAGAAAAAAAAAAGGAAAAAATAGTTGTAAATAAAATTTTTGTAGTTAATGTTCGCATATATGACCAGTACACTTGTCTTATGAAAAGGCCAATTCCATGCACTCGAATATTGTTTGGCAATTCATTTGTAAAAAAATTATAATATGTGATAAATCTTAATGCTAATGTGTTTAGCCAATGGAAAAAATATATAAAACAAAAAAATTCAATCTTTCATCATTTATTTTGTGGTCAATGTTTAAAACAATAGATGCAAATAAATTTTTTTATTAATTTTAGCAGTTTAAAAAATTCACATAAATCACATTTTTGCTAAATAGAATCCAATAAATCTTAGTAAACTCTTTTTATTATTCCTAGTTTTAATTAACAATAAATATATAAATATAGAAAACCAGAGGCAAAACATTATATTAATGAACACAAATAAATTTAGAGTATAAATAACATATTTAATATAATAAACGTTTAATGAAATAATAAATAATATATAAGTCCATTGTTTAAAAAAGAAAATTCATCATTTTTAAATTAACAAAATTACCAGAATATACTTTTTATAATTTTGGGGCAGCACATTCACAAGAATATACAATAGCCTAGTGGTTGGAGCCTTACCTGCCAACCCCATGCCCAAGGTTCGAATCTCCCCACTGTAATTCTTGAAAAGAATTAATTTGCGGGTTGGTGGGTTTGGGCTTAGGTTGTGGGTCAAACCTACGGTTGTCGAAGTGTGCTTACCGGTTCGGGCCCAGGTTAGTGCAAGGTACTGTTCAATGGTTGTACAAAAATTTCTTTTATTTATTATTTTTCTAATGTCCGTTAGAAAGTTCCAACGGAGATAAATCCGTTGGAAAATTTAGGACGGAAGCTGACTGCCGCTAGAAATTTCCGATAGATACAAAATTCCCTTAGAAAGTATGCTTGTATCACCAACGGTTTTTCCGACGACGTTTTTCAGTCAGTGAAGGCTATTTCCGACAAATTTCTTAGTTTCATTGACGGAAAAGGCCGTCAATGATGCACTGCTTTCTAGTAGTGTACTTTATATAATTTAAAAAAAAAAACCTATGGACACCACTTTAACGTCCCACAAATTTTAATACCTAAATTACCTTCTTGTACTATTTTGTTTGTCGAAGATATCTATAGTTTCTGCAGTTGTGATATAATAAGCATTCAAGTTAAAAAAAAAAAAAAAGAAGTGGCAGCCACGTAGAGGCTAACATGGTAGCTACATGGCCGCCAAGTCATCACCACATGGTAGCTTCATGATGTGCCAATAAATGCATCACATGAAATAATAGGTCAAAAATTTTAGGGAGATGAGTACTCTCTCTTTAGGGAGAGTACTCCATTACTTGGCTCCCCCTGATTGGTGGGAGTCAACCGGGCCCCCTTGATTCCCCTCAATCAGGGGGGCCAAGTAAGGGAGTACTCTCCCTAAGGGGAGAGAACTCCTCTCCCTAGAATGACTCATAGGTGGAGGCATAATAAGAACCTTATTTGTATGCAAGAAAAGTGAGTATGTAGAAAGCAAGTTTAGTGTCCCTTTTTGCATGCAAGACAAATGGGTGTGAGGTAGAAAGACAAATGACATTCATGCACTTGTAGAAGACAACTTTGGTGCAAATCCTCTACGTCTCACGCCCCATGAGAAGAAATCTCTTTTTTTTTTCTCTCTAAAATTTCACCCTAAGTCCTTCATCTTTGAGCCTTCATCATATTAGTCTCTCAATTATAAAATACTTATACTTTAATCCGCTGTTTATCCAAAGACTATAAATTAGTCCCTCAAATCTTATAGTATTGTGACTTAATCTCCAAGTCTTTGAAAGAGTACAACTCTAGTATTGTACATAATGGAAATGAAGATGCGGGGATGCTAGAAGAAATGACCAAGAAGAAATAAGTACTTGAAATAAAATTCGCTTTGAACTTTAAAGATAACAAGGCATATAACAACTATGATGAATCAATTATGTTTTAATCTCGCCTTTTGGATTATTTGTTTTACCATACATTAGCTATTGGAGGTATTAATACCTCCCTTGACGTATTTGTTGTATCGTGCACTACCTATCGGAGGTACTGATATCTCCCTTAGTTTGAATAAAAAAATGATTAGTTGAATGCATTGATATGGATTGAGTTGCTTGGGAAGTAAATAAGAGCCTGTTGGACTTTTTAAATTAATGGACCCATCCCCTTTGTGGGCTCTTATAAACTATAAATGATTAAAAAATTAATTATTCGTGGACGTTACAACTACCCTTCTCATGACGAACCACCAAACAAAGGCTACTGATAATAAAAGACAAGATATCATACAGTTTAATTGAAGCGAGATTAGATATGGAGGTGTTTGGTAGAAAGAAGTGACATTTCTATCACAATAAGGAAATAAATATTCAAACCTAATTAATCCAAAATTGGGGTGAAAAATGCAAGGGGATAGACATTACATTTTAATTTAGAAATGGAAGAAATCCCAGCAAAGTAGGGAATATAACTACAGAAGGAAGAAATATGCCAAGAGTTCAATCAAATCACATAAATGAAGAAAATTAGTGATTGAAAAATAATAAATAAATAAAACAATTACTACAAGTTTTATCAAATAAAAAGGTGGGAAGATCGCGATGCAGATACCGAGAGTTAGTTCTCTTAATTAATATATAATAATATAATAATATAGATTATTATTAAATCCGTTATTTATTTTTAAAAATAATTGAATTTTATTATTTCTTATTTAATAAATAACTTTTATTCAAAAATGCTCCATACCATTTATTGCATAAATCATAGAGTATGATTCATTCATTAGATTTGCAGAAAGTTTACAATTCAATTCAATCAACTCTTGGACTGTGTTTGAAAGTAAAGTTTTTTATTTGGGTTGGGTTGGCAGTGCCTTGCACTTACTAACCCAAGATTTAGGCCTATTAGTCCAAATTTAAAGGTAAGGAACGAAAGTGCAATTAGATGCAAAGGTTGAGGCATATGCAACGGAAAAAGTTAATTGTTACAGGACTTGGTATACATGTTTTGCAAGCTAAGATTTTATCTGAAAATAATGCAGGTGAAAATTTTTCATATCAAAGATATCGTTGACCCCTTGGAATGCAAGATTGCCTTTTGAGAGAAGGTAAATTTCCTTTGATTGTATCGTATGCAACGACTATCAACAAGTTGCAAAAGTCAAGGCGAGTCACTCTTTCGTGTAGCAATATTTTTAAAAGATACAATCTTATCCATGGGTATATGTATGTTGCAGTGTATAGAGTCACAAATCGGTTTAGGTTAAAGATGTTAATGTGTAATAAAGAATCGATAAAATATACAACCAACATTGTATTTAAGAATGTTTATCAAAATTTGAATCATTTCTATTTATTTCAATTTTAAAAATTCGGTAATAACTGTAGTATTCATCACAGTGAATTGTATGCATAAACACTTTTTTTTTAATTTCTATTTTGAGCATTAATTCATAGAGGGAATTCCATGCTCAAACTTTTTTTTTCAAGGTTTTTAGTGACATTTATAATTAAATCAATTGGCGTCCTTCTTCCGTACAACGTACGGGTGCAGAGATCGGAAGAGCACACGTGTGTATATATATACACATAATTGAAAAACACTTATGTCGCTATCGAGCAATCCTCCTGGATCCAACACACTATAGAACCAATCTATCTTTGAGACTGTAAATGTGCAACTTATATGGAACACTGAAATGATAAAGCACTCATGTTAGCTAGTCAACCAAATACAAATCAATTTCGAAGAATCTGCCATATCAAACATTATTCTGATTATATTAGAAAACTTAAGACATAACACAGGACATAGAAAACTGCACAACCAAACTCGGAAGAAAGTGAAACGACCACATACGACATACAAATTAAAGACCAAATACACAAAAGTTTGACCGACTCCACACAATAATGCAGTAATTGAAAATGGTGACTCTGCATCTTGGTGCATATAGCTCAGACGAACCAAACACCACACAGAACAAAAGAGACGATCTTTAGATTCACACACAAACTCCTTTACTAGTAGCACTGTTAGCATAGGAAAGGAGGTTGGGTGGTTTGACAAGATATCCTTCACTGGTGTGAACAATGACGGATCTCAAAATGGCACAGCTGGTGATTCATATCTGGCCCCAATGAACATAACATGCGCTTGTTACCATTGAACCGAGGAAGCTTTCCACTTAGCTCAAAATTGCTACCTCCAAGTTGCATTGATTGATCTTCATGCAAAGATTCGCAAAATACTGATCTTGGCATTTGTTTGCATTTGTGGACAAGAAACACCGGGTGATGATGCCACTTTCTGTTTCAGAGACCCATTTAAGATACTTATACCCTTGGCGTTTCTCGGTCATTGCACAAACAATCAATTGCAACTTGTTGCTTGCTTCTTCTAGTAGCTTCCTGTACAACATTTTTAAGAAGTCCCTTAATGCTATTAATATCAAAAAGTTCTTTCATATAGGTGAAGCGATAAACAAGTGGGTCGTTCATTGACATTCGAAGATTTCGGCAACAGCCCCTCAAAGTTCCCATGAATGATTCCATATCCAGCGCCGAATCTACATTCAGCACCTACAGTGAAGTTAATCAAAGCCTAGCTTTCAATTGATTTTACCTCCAACAACGACTTCCCCACAAGATTCCACTGACATTTATCCCTATCAACTTTAACAAAATTGGGAGAACCAAGCTTTAGATCAGGAGCACCAATGACACAATCATCAACCCTTGTCATGATCTTGTCGATTCCAATGTCAAAGTTTTGTACACAAATTCAATAATATATAAATGGAACTATAGATATTGAATAATTGTTGTTATTCATGTAATTTCAGTTGACACTAGAATTTCTTATACTTCTTTTTAGAAGAGTTTGGTCATCTAGAATAAAATGTTGGGATTTATGCCCAATAAAATGTAGTTGACTGAATTGTAAATAAACATTTATTTATTTATCGAATAAATGTGATGTTTATTATTTGTAAACTTGTTAATTAAAAGCCGTAATGAAGTGCCATTGGTTGTTTTGAGAAAATATTAAATGAGTACTTTGGAAGTACAAAAGATGCATTTAATATTTTAACCATAAACATTAGTCCTGAACCAAGAATAAAGGTTGGCACTTAATTCTATTATGATTCATTTGTTTGTCACTCTAACTTAATAAAGTAGGCGATTTATCTTGATCGTCAGGACTAGTAGAGGTCGTGAGTGATGACATTGATATACTTCGAGATAAGTATATTGGGCAGGATCATTATGTGAATTTAATTCTAAAGAATGACCGTGCGCATGAATTAAAGTTCCACATGACTGTCATACGGTTAGTATAAATCTGTATCGGGTAGGTTCTATTATGGAGCAATCTTATGGGACTTAGATATGCTATGGGTGAGACTGAATAAATATTTGGTCAATATACTTTGTATGTTGGGAGCCGGAGGAGAGTGGAATAATGGAATGCGTGCTGCAAGAGGAATCAATTACTCTTGAATAAAGAATTAAACGATCTGTTTAAATTAATCATCTGGAAGTATGATTTCAAGAATATAATATTAGTATTTAGCGGACCATGCTAAATAGAAATCATAGCAGTGATAATTGAGAGTTAAGCTAAGCGTATAAATAATTAGGTGATACGGTCAGGTGCATGTCTAATTACTTATCGGATCATAAGACCGGGACCAACTGTTAGATTGATACGTCAAGAGAATAATTAATTGCGGAATTAATTATGTTAGTTCTTGTGATTATTTATATAATTAAGAGTTGCAATAATTCGTTTTTGGTGGAGTCTATAAATTATTAATAATTAAATCAGACAGTTTGGATCAGTATGACTGAACTTAATTATTGAGAGCCAAATTATATAAATCCGATTGGGTCATTCTGGGAACTTCTAGAAAGTCAAAGAGTTGCTTGGAAAGGAATTCTGGGGTTTGCACAAATCTACTAGGAATATAACTCTCCTGTCTTGCAAGACACGAAAGAGCCTTGGATTTTTCCCTATAAATAGGGGAAGGGGGCAATCTTATTTCTCATTCCCGGGAAGAGCCGCGCCCCCTACAATATTCTTATAGAGAATTAATTCTCTACGGTTAGGCTCTTGTGTCGGGTTCTAGAGAATTCCTAGAGGCGCCCACTTGCCGGTGCAATCCAAGACTTAGAAGCATTCCAGAGAAGATCCAAGGGTTAGGAGCTAGCAGTTCTTACCAGATTGTTCATGGGATTAATTGCTTATTAAAGATATATTCCGCAGGCAATTAATCGTTTTTATATTGAATTAAATATCCAGATCGATCCTGTTGTTAAAAAAAATAATTTTTGAAATTATTGTTGTTCTTTTTCTTGTTTCCAAAGTAAGAATCAATAAATAAAAGAAAAACTCCAGATAACTAAATAACTTATTTTTGTGCTAGTAATATTTAAATTTAAGTACTTGGTGTTCTACAACTTTATCTTGAGCCGAGCCATAGATACCACTAATTAAACTGTAGCTCCAATGCTTCGTCAACCTTTAAGAACAGATCAAATTTTGCTCTCTTAGTAAATTTCGCTTCGTTTGCCCAATAGTGTAGGGAGAAATCACAAGTCATAATTGTTTTGCAAATCGCTTAAGCTTACAAGCTCCTTGTGTGTACAAATCTTCTCTAACATTTGTGTCATCGTGTACTAACCAGGCCTGGGCGCTCGAATTTTGGGTTCGGGTGTTGGATTGACCAAGCCCAAATGAAATATTTTGGTTCGGGTTCGAGTTTGGTCTTGAAAATGGCAAGCCTGTTCAGGTTCGGTCTCGATCCGGGTTCGGGTTTTTTGAGTATCTAACGTATATTATATGAACTTATAAATGGAAAAAAGAAAGAATTATATATTTAAATGATAATTAAAGTATATATAATCATTTAAAGTATAATTAATATACTTAAATGAAAATAATAATAATTAGATAATATTGTAATGAAATTAACAATTAAACGCTAGTATTTGGTTGGCTTTATTTAGAGCTCGTTCTTGTGAGCTTTATGGTAAAAGAGTTTTAGATATAGGAGAATGTGTTGTGGTAAAATAAAGAAAGATTATTGGAGAAGTGTGAAGATTTATTTTTTGTAAAGAATGTGGCTGATACTTTTTGTGATATGATAGATTTTTTGATTTTAATAAAAATGCCAAGAACAAGCTCTTCCGATCTCCAATTTATTATAACATAAGCTTGCAGCATTGTCAAGTAATTAAAAATAATTTGCCTTGTACTCGTCACATGATGTACATATAAAAACTAATAAAATCCTCACAAAAAAAGACAAATTCACATCTCTTACACAGATTAAGAGTTTTTTTTTGTGTGTGTGAAGGACAAGTGTAATGAAGATGTGAAATGAAAGAGATGCTTTGCGGGTTGGGATAGAATTAATTAAAAATTTGAATTGAAAATTTTTAGTAGTAAAAAAAAAAATATTCGGGTTTCCTCGGGCATTGTGGGTTTTAACTCAAACCCCAAGCTGGCCGAAACCCGTTTGGTTTCGGGTACCCAAAACTGAAAATTTTTACTCACTACTCGATTGGATTCGGGTACATTCGGGCTGAGTTCGGGTAACCCGTTCGACCCAGAGCTTTTGCCCCAACCTCGTACTAACTACTCTATTGACACCTGACCATCTAAATTTGTGGCTCATCTAGCACATCCACATAAATCTCATTCTTTTCATGTTCCTCAACACCCCGATTTACAACATCTCCAATATGTACATTACTACCAAATTCCTCTGCTGTCTCTATCTCCCTATCAATGACATTCCCCACATGTTCATTAGATTCTGATAGACTTCTAACTCTTTTACACTTATAAACTAGTCTTATGCCCAAATCTCTTCTAGTATTTGTAGCCTTTTGCAATTGTTTCTCTGCTGCAACTTGAGCATATCCATATTTTGAGGCTCTACCGCCACATATGCATTCATATTTCTGTGTCAATGACATCTCTCATCTGTAGTTTTGTATCTACTTCCTCCACTCTATCTACTGGCCTTTTCCAGCCGAGTCTCTCCCTGCCCTTCAGCCGCTACATATGCCTGTCTTCCCTACTCAACATGACTAGCACTATGTTTCCTTACTTAATTACCCGGCATATCAAACAACATGTAGTTATCTCCCTCGTGTACACGATCATTTCTTTCAGAATCATCCATAATGGCATCAAACTTGTCCACCATTTCTTTTCTCAAATAATTTACCAACTTGGTTATTTTATTTTTTTACAATATTCGTTCCAAAGCCAATAACCAAACTAAAAGATTTGATTTCAAATTTATTAACTTAATTTTCTATTCAAATTCCCAAAGTTAAAATAATATTGCTCAACCTACGAAGTACATATTTTTTCCTTTTTCCTTTTCAGTAACCTAATTAAGCCATACTTCATTATTTTTTGTGTATCCATAGCCAAATCAAACAAAACCAAAAACTGAATGGTTTGGTTTTAATTCCTAAAGAAAAAAACTCTCGGTTTTCAATTTGGTTTTGGTTTTATTAAAACCATGACCAAACCAAACCACACCCAAGAGTATATAAAAGATAACAATAAATCATTTTGAAAGTATTATTGTAAGATTATTAAGCTAAGTTTAACTAGGGATACTTAAATAAATACAAAAATGTGATGTAAAAAATAAGTATTACCACTACGTGTATAATTTACCCGTAGGATTATTGTACCCTAATTGTCTTCAGAATTGGAAAAGAATTATCCTCTTCTGATCTAACTTCCATATATACTTTATTATGTTTTTTATGTCTGCAAAAATCAAGTTTAGCAATCCAAGCATTCCGTTCCGCGTCTTGTACTATTATACACTTCTACCATCTCAAATGTTGCATAGCATGGATCGTGTGACACATCCAAAAATAGAGAATAAAGTCATTAATCAAAGTTTTATGACACAATTTTAGCAAATACTCCATTCTAAAGTTACAGAATGTATTGTTGTGGCAAAATTACTACATCTCAAATGTTGCATAGCATGGATCGTGTGACACATCCAAAAATAGAGAACAAGGTCATTAATCATAGTTTTATGACACAATTTTAGCAAATACTCCATTCTAAAGTTACAGAATGTATTGTTGTGGCAAAATTACTAAAGTAAACAGAAAATTACCACTCTTCGCTACTATTTTCGTAAGTTTTAAAATATAATTTATAAAAGCAAATATGTCACCTGTTGAACCTGACTTGTCATGTCATATCACAATGATTATCGAGTATAACATTTTCGTTCAATATCCACGTTGAAAAATCAGAGTATTTCCATGCTGCATATCTAGGCTAGGGGCTTGCTCACAGATCTCATTGGAGCCTAAGTTTCAACTCTTTTTCCTTCCTTACAGAGAAAATTGGCTCCCAGTCCACAAAACCCTAGGACGAAGAAACCACGCTGACTAGACAACAGGGAAAAATAGTCCTCCAAGCCACGTTGATCTTGTATATAAAATGTTACACATCTTTGGAACCAACCCTGAACTTTGCTATGAAAAAGCCGATGGTATCAAGTGGAGATGAAGGATCAAATCTCTGAACAAAATCTTCCTCACCGGGTCTTAACCATTCCCTGAACAAACAAGCAAGAAAATCACTTGCATGCATAATCAAACAAAGCTTTACATGCTACAAAGTATGCCAAGTACTAGAATGACAGAGAGGATAAAATGCAAAAACCATATAAGCCAAAGACTACAGTAAGGAGTTCCTTCAACAAATTACTAAATAGAGCTAGCTATAGGTATTTCCAGTTCTTCATAATTACCCTCTGCACACTAAAATTAATCCATGCATGTCATGGCAAACTATTGTTTGGCTGCCTTGTCCAACTGAAATCAAATGGGAACCTAGCCTCCTATAACTGAGTTGCTCTGCCAAGCAAAGTTGCAACTTCCGTACATCAGGCAAAACGAAGAATAGATACCTACCACTCAAAGTTTCACTGTTCACTTCATATTTTTGTTATCTATTGTCTCTGTATTTATATTTTCTTGACTTCAAGGAACTGCACAGCATACCCTAACTGGATGACTAGAAATAAGAAGTAATGGAAAATCACAGAGAAATCAAATAAGTTGACCGACCTCTAAAAGAGATCCCAACAGTATTGATGGTGGAGAATTTAATTTTTCCGTGTTCACAAAGTGTTTTTGTTTAAAAATAGAATGAGATTTTATGAGAATGAGTGGTTGAGATTTGTGCAATACATGTGGGTCTTGTTAAATATATAGATGTGATTGGTTTGATCAGATTCTGTTTTTAAATAAAAATGGTTTGTTAACATTGCAGACTTCAATTACACTAGTTAGTGTGATTGCAGATTTGATTAATATATCAGCTCTATTCATCATTTTTCCCACTTCTATTTTCATTTCTAAATAGAATCCTTACGGGGCATAACCTATCAATATGTCAAGCAATTAATTCTTTACATTTTGACTGAAAATTTAGAGTAAGCACTTCTAAAGTAAGAATTCTTTCTTTTTCTTCTCCCTTATTTTTCATTTAATTTTATTTTTTTATTTTTTCAGTAGGCAATATCAAGGAGAGTCATTTCTCATTCCAAAGAAAAATCTGTAAATGGCACTGAGACAACTTCAATCAAATGAAGCCAAAACCTGAATCTCATATAAAACATCAGCTCAGTACCAGAAATGTCACAACTAATGAAAGACTAGCAAGTTGAACTAAATTTACATTAGTACAAAATTTCTTTGCTAGTCAGAAATGAAACAGTAAAAACTTGACATATGACACGATGACAAATTCCTTCAAAATGAATTTTTGAATAGCTGCAATACTAGGCAGTTAACTGTCTCTTTTTAGGTGAATCTATATTTTGTGACCATCCATAGACATTGGAGAATGCCTCTTAACTAGAGAGATTTGAATTTTTTATATCGCTCCATGATAGAGGAACTTACTCTTTATACCCATCAGAAAATTGATAACCGCCGACAAGGCCCGGTCCCCCTACTCTTGGAAACTGCAGTAAGTGCCAGGACAAAATAACATAATGAAGAATAACAGAAGTTAAATCCTACAAAAATGTATCCTGCTGGGCAGGTTTAGCAGCCACTTATTTGTGTACAAAGGGAAAGGCACTCAAAAATCATCTAAATACTGAATTCCAAGATAATAAGGTTAAAGCAAAGAAGCAACTTGTACTCATCGTAAATTATTAATTTTATATAATTTACTTGGGAACAAAGGAAAATAAACATTTTTGGATAAAAGATTTATGTTTGACAGAAAATCTGGAATTGGGAATATAAATGATGAGAATTCAACATAGAAATACATATGAAAGAGAAAATTTCCAGAAGAATTATCTACTTAAGTCTACATTGCAATGAAAGCTCTGGTCCTATTTATAAAGTAAAGAAATTTAATATAATATACAACTAAGGATTAAACTAATATCTTTTTCATAATTAACTATATCTCCCATCTCAATCTTATCAGAGATTCTTTATCCTCATTCCCCACAGATAACAAAAGTTAGAAAATCAAGCTGCTGAATCCAGAATTAGTCAAGTGTCATACAATAAGATTTCATGAAAGTAAATTGCCATCAGGATCATCTCACACAATTATTCTCCTTTCAATTTTTCAGAGGAGGAGAGGCTCAGTAAAGGTTGGTAATTTCAAAAGGGCAGGGCTGAACCCACACATTCCACAATAAGCTCATCATGGCCCGGAACAGGCTAGTCAGCCAATTTTCCCACTGTTAACAGATTATCTATATAATCCATGGGACCAAATGGTTGACATGAACTCAAACAGACAGGTTAGTTGTTCTCTCACCAATGGCAGTAGCGGAATAAAATGTTGCCAAAGCACAAGAACAGCTAGACCAGTCCAAAGATAATTATAAATATTAATAGAAGAATCAAATCAATTATTCACAGTATGTCGGATTAGTAACCTGTGATTCCAGAGAGAGGAACTTATATGTGTCCAATGCATATCGAACCAATGCTTCATTCTCACCAGGGTTTATAGTACATCTGCGGTTTGAAAATGTTCAGTCATTCTTGTCAAGATTTGAGGTACAGCAGGAGCAAAATAAAAGATGATCAACTACAGGACAGCATTCATCGATATCCTATAAAACCACAAATCTTTCCAGGCTCTGAAGTTATCTTGATCAGCCATCAATTGTACAAGAGAGATCTGTGGTTTGAAAGAGAAATTTAATATATTGGCACAGTAGACTACATTGGCACATAATGATTCAAGGATTTAAAAAAGCACTCAATTTTTTACAGTGTCATGTTCACACAAAAGCTTTCTTAATCATTTAAATTCTGCAACTATTCCTCAAACATTTTCAAGGCTCTAAGAAGTGTATGATGGAAATGTGTTGTGAAGGAAGAGATGGATGCTATTGAAAAGAACAAGACACGGGATGTGGTAGAATTGCCCAACGGAAAGAAGCTAGATGGGCATGCATAGGTGTCTACCACAAATTATGGGCCAGACGGATTACTTGAAAGATATAAGCCACATTAGCCGCAAACATTTATTACACATGTCCGAAGTTGACTACCAGAAAACATTTGCACAGTGGCTAATATGAATATAGTTAGTATATTGTTGTCCTTAGCTGTCAACCTCAATTGGAGTTTGCTTTAATTTGATGTCAAGCAAGCCTTCATGGCGATTTTGAAAAAGAAATTTACATGGCAATGCCTTTGGGATTTGATAATATGACTGGAAAGAACGTAAGCTCAAGAAAGCTTTTGCCAGCCTTAAGGAGACTCCGAGAGTGTCATTAGACAGTCTGCACTCCGAGTGTGTCATTAGACAGTCTGCAAGGGTAACTTTAGCAACCGGCTATAGTCAAAGTCAAGGCAACCACACTTTGTTTGTAAAGCACGACTTCAAGGGGGAGTTGTCTGCATTATTAGTGTATGTGGATGACATCAACATCACATTAGATGATAAGAATGAAAAACAAACACACCATTGAAATAAAGAACTTGTAGAATTTAAAATATCTCTTGAGCATAGAAGTTGGACAATCAAGAGAATGAATATTCTTCTCACAGAAAAAGTACGTCCTGTATCTTCACAAGGAAACTCAGAAAATGGAATGCAGATATGCTGATAAACCCATTGAAGCTAAGCATAGGTTAAGTGACACAATGAAGAAAATTCAGTGGACTTAGGAATATATCAAAACTTGGCTGGAAAGCTAGTATACCTCTCCTGGAGAAGACCTAACAAAGCATATGCCATAAGTGATATAAGCAATTCATGCATCGCCCCAAGGAAACACATCTGCGGGCTGTATGCCGCATTCTACTGAATTTTTTTTTTTTTTTGCCCCTCCCTAAGCCATAATGTGGTATTTATTGATAAAACAAGCCTTAGAGGGAAACCTGAAGGGATTTTGTTCAGAACGGGCAACTGCAAAATTAGAAGCCTGAACAAATTCAGATTATCCAGGATTGATCGCTGATAGAAGACCAACAACAGGCTGTTGCAAGTTTTTGAGAGGAAATTTAGTAACATGGTTGTGGAAAAGGCAACTAGTGGTTTCTCGATCAAGTGCAGAAGACGAGTATCAAGCCATGGAACAAGAAATTTGTTAACTTTCATGGATCAAAATCATATTAGACGATCCTAGAATCAAGTGGAAAGTGCCAACGAGGCTATACTATGACAAGAAGTCAACTATTAGCATTGCACATAACCCAGGCCAATATAATCGGACAAAGAGTGGAGGTGGACCAACACTTTATGAACATAAAACTAGTCAGTGGCTTAATTACACCCCAAATGTCTCCATTGAAGGACAGGTTTCAGACACTTTGACAAACGGATTGGCAGGACTGTTATTCCAAATGCTTACAAGCAAGTTGGAAGTGAATAATATCTATTCACCAGCTTGCGTGGAGTACTGGAAAGATTTCACATTATAATTTACAAAAAACAAGTATAATAATTCTTTTATAGAAAGCTGCATATAATCTAGAAACCTGGAAGGCAATATTCAATATTGCTTAGAATAATCCTTCAGTTTCTTGAATTTGATCTGTATTCCTGTCAGTGTATATTTCTGTTTGTAGGGCTATATAGAGAGCAACTTTCTACGCTATAAATTAGTGATTCTGAATATTAATTTTTGACTCAGTTGCTTACATCTACCTATTTCTTGGATCTGTTGATTTAAAAATTCATTGTTTGTGTAACAAACGAATAAATCAAATATAAGAAAACATTAACCTTAAAATGAAAGGAACAAAGTTCATTGTAATGGAACTTTTGCAATAGAAAAGTACTACAAAATAATTTGAAGAGATGCAATCACAAGAATTAAAATGATTACTCTTACTAACTTCTAAAGTAAAGAAAATTGGATAAGATTGCATTTCAAAAAGCAAGTTCAAGAGCTTGATAGGTGTACTGCTATGTGCACTTATTACACCAGCGCACGTCTAAGCAAGTTCTAGTCTGGAACACGTTAGACCCATACTGGACCAAGGAGAGTGTGCTTCTTAGACCATTTCAATGGCCAAAAAGCAAGGCTATTATTCCATATGAGAAATAATTATCGATATCAAAACTGCAGAGGACTCTTAAGCGAGTGCAATCATTAAACAAGCAAAGATGAAATCAGTATATATTTTGCATAAGAAACGTCATCCAAAACAAGTGACATGCAAATTACGGGTGTTCCACAATCGCCAGAAACTAGAAAGTAATGGAATAAGAGGGTCTATTTGGGATTTTAGCAAAAAAGATAAAGATGCTTCAAAATTTCAAGTGGATTGAAGCATTGGAAGTTATTTATACAATATAATCTAGGTCAAGTTACAACACCTGGGAAGGCAGAAGAGAATAATGCAGATTTCATGAGAATATATATTTATATAAACACTTACGTCGAATACAAGATAATTCCACGAGGGCGGACAAGCTGCACAGCCTGATCAAACATTCTTCTTTGATATTTAGCATGAGTCCGTAATGATTCAACAGTCTCCTACAGATAGCAGCATTTAATATAATCAAGCAAAATAGGATTTAACTGCAAACTGAGTGACGCATGCTGAGAAAGATAATAATTTTTGACATCAACAGTATTATTAGAATAAGGATGATATGTATCTTCTTGATAGTGACATGCTCATATAAAAGTATAGCTGCAAAATGAGGGAGCTTGAATTAATTCATTGGAAAACAACATTTAGAGTGTGTTTGATTGGCAAGGATTTTCCATGGAAAATGGGGTTTTCCACTTAAATTCCTACTTTGTGGTGTTTGATTCACCTTTTTCTCCAAGGAAAATATTTTCCATCTTTTAGTCACGTGACCATATTTTCCTTGAAAACAAGGAAAATATTTTCCTATGGAGGGTGTAGGTTTTTTTTTTCTAGGTAATTCATATTTTTTCCCGAGAATTTCACTTCCAATCAAACACGTTGCAATTCATTTTCTATAGAATTTAATTACCGGTAATTCAATTGACTGGAAAATATTTTAATTCTGACTAAATTCCATGCTTGTAATCAAATGCACTCTTAAAATTATAATACAATCCTACAAAAGAAAAACAATCGAAACAGTTGAAATATTATTTTAACTTATTTAGCGTAATTAGAATTTAGGAATTTTATTGTTATTTTTATTTGTTAGTAGAATAAAACCAAATCTTAAAGATCTGGTTTTATTTGTATATCTGTGCTGGATCTGATTTGTTAATTATAGGAGTAAATTTTCAGATTATTCTTAGGGATTGTATAGATTTGATAGATGTTTTATTTCCTTTAACATCTACGTATCTCTTGTTTATATACCTTGAAGATATAGGCAAATAAAATACTGAGAAATATTCTTTTTTTCTGTTCCTTTTTTCTCATATGGTATCAAAGCCTGAAGGAATACTTTCATCTTTTCCTTCCTGGTAAATCTGGGCATTCATCGCCATTATTTTGGGGTTTCACCACACATATTTGTTTACCTTATTGTAGAGATCATTTTTTCTGTTGCCTGTGTACAATGGCATCCCTTGAAAATCCTACTCTTCAGATTACTTCTGAAAAACTAAATGGTCCAAATTTTATTGGGTGGTCACTGGCTGTACAACTTTACCTTAAGGGTAAAGGAAAGATGGGATATTTGCTTGGTACTATTAAGGAACCAAAGGCTTCAGATCCTTCCTACGGATCATGAGAAGCAGAAAATTCACAGATTATGTCAGTGTTGATCAACTCAATGCAACCAAAGATCAATAAGCCATTTCTATTCCTTTCTACTGCTAAACAAGTATCGGATGCAGTGTCTCTAATGTATTCCAAGAAGGGAAATATTGCTCGAGCATTTGAGTTGAAGACAAAATTCTCCGAGACAAAACAGGGAAATCTTAGTGTGACATCTTACTTCAACACTATGAAGGTTACGTGGTGGGAATTAGATCTTCATCGCCATTTAGAAATGAAAGAAGCAGAAGATGCTGCAAAACTAGCTAAGTTGTTGGAACAAGACAGCGTGTTCGAGTTTCAGGCAGGGCTGAATTCAGAATTTGATCAGGTTAGAGGGAGAATACTCGATAAGGAACCATTTCCATCCCTAGGAGAGACATTTTCTGTTATTAGTGTTGAAGAAGACAGGAAAATGCTGATGATGAAATCCATTACGCAAGAAATTTCAGCACTCAAAACAGTTCAAGGTAATCCTATTATTGCTGGTAGCCAGTTTAAACCAGGGGTTAAGAAATCTGAAGAAGAAGAAGAAACTCGCTGATGTGACTATTGCAACAAACCAAGACATACAAGGGATACTTGTTGGAAATTACATGGAAAACCTGTTCATCGCGGAAAGGACGAAAACAGCCCCATAAGAAAGTGTACCAGGCTGTGACTACTGAGAATTATGAACCTACTACTGGTACTTCTCAAAACTCAGATGAGGATCCTTTCACTTAAAATCATTTAGAGGCCTTGTACAAAATTTTGGGGAAGACTCAGTTGAACTCTTGTAATTTTGCTCAATCAGGTAATATCCATACAGCTTTGAGTCTATCTCATAATACCTCACCTAGTCCTTGGGTTATCGATTCTGGGGCAACAAATCACATAGCCAGTAATTCACATTTTTTTTCAACATACACTCCATGCTCAAGAAAAGACAAAGTTAAGGTTGCTGATGGTTCCTTCATTCCTATTCATGGGAATGGTTCAGTTTCTTTGTCCCCTTCCTTTACATTACCATCAGTTCTCCATGTCCCAAATATTTCTAGTAATTTATTGTCCATCAGTAAAGCCACAAATGAACTTAACTTTTCAGTGACATTCTTCCCTACTGAAAGTTTTTTTCAGGATCTTGCCACGGGGAAGAAGATTGGCAGCGCTAAAGAGAGATAAGGGTTGTATTATCTACATCCTGATGTAAAGAAAGCTGCCCAAGTACATGTTGCTAAGACACTCAAGAATAATGAGAGGGAGATTTGGTTGCTGCACTACCGTTTAGGTCACCCAAATTTTTCTTCTCTCAAACAGTGACATCCTGAGATTTTTTCTAGTCTAGACATTTCAAAATTCCAGTGTGAAATTTGTGAGTTGTCCAAGAGTCATCATGTTCCGATCTTCTAGTCCAAAATAAAAAATCTGAAATTCCATTTTCTCATCCATAGCGTTGTATGGGGACCTTCTCGTGTCACTACTTATTCTGGTCATAGATGGTTCATAAGTTTCATTGATGATTGCACTCGAATAACATGGATATACCTTCTAAAAGAGAGATCGGAATGCTGCACAGTTTTTAAATCCTTCCATGCAATGGTTCAAAATCAATTCCATACAAAAATTCAAATCCTACGAACAGACAATGGCAAAGAATATTTTATCAATGTTCTGGGATCATATTTACTTCAAAATGGAATTGTTCACCATTCTTCTTGTCCTGATACACCCTAACAAAATGGGGTGGCAGAAAGAAAAAAAAAGGCATTTATTGGAAGTTGCTAGAGCCCTACCCTTTACCCAGAATTCACCTAAAATATTCTGGAGTGATGCTATACCCAGAATTCACCTAAAATATTCTGGAGTGATGCTATTCTAACTGCTGCATACTTAATAAACTGCATGCCTTCCAAGATTTTAAACTCAAAAACCCCAGTTCAAGTCTTAAAAGGACTCTTCCCAAATGTTAATCTCCTTGGGTCCATTCCTTTAAGGTTTTCCGGTGTGTCGGCTTTGTTCATCTTCCTAATAGGGCACGATCTAAATTAGATCCCAGAGCCATTAAATGCATATTTTTGGGATATTCACCTACACAGAAGGGATACAAGTGTTTCCATCCTCCTACAAAGAAAATATTTATCACTATGGATGTAAAATTCTTTGAAAATCAGCCATTTTATCCTAAGATAGAACTTCAGAGGGAGAAACACTTCATTGAAGATCAGTCCATCCTTCCAGACCAACAAAATTTCTCCTTAGTAACTCCAAACAAATTTGTCATGGATTCAGTACTTGATGAGAACCAATTTAGAAGCCAATCTGATTTCAGGCAGCAAGAGAACATCACAGAGTTTGAAAATGATGCAGAAACTGTTGAAGCTATGGAGAACACTTCAAATTTTCAACACAATGAAAATGTAAACAGTTCTCTAGAGATCGGATGGTGTATTCAAGAAGAAAAAAGGACAAGGAAATCAACCGAATCTCTCTTTGCCATGACCAATCTACAAACCCAATGGCAGGTAATGACAACACTTCTATTCCTTCTGAACCTTTATTTGATAAAAATGCTGATCTTCCTATAGCTCTAAGAAAGGGTGTCAGAAAATACACAAAACATTCTATTTTCAATTTTATATCCTATCATCGCCTTAATCCTAACTTCAAGGCTTTCACCACTAAATTATCCTCTGAGTCAATTCCAAAAAAATGTTGAAGAGGCTCTAAAAGATTTGAAGTGGAAGGAAGCAATATTTGAGGAGATGAGAGCTTTGGAAAAAAGTGACACCTGGGAAGTAGTTAAACCACCAAAAGGAAAGAAAACTGTAGGTTGTAAATGGGTGTTTACTAGTAAATATAGAGCTGATGGATCAATTGAGAGACATAAAGCAAGGCTGGTTGCTAAGGGGTATACTCAAACCTATGGCATTGATTATCAAGAAACATTTGCCCCAATTGCAAAAATGAACTCTATTAGTGTCTTATTATCTCTTGCAGTCAACTTAGATTGGAAATTGCACCAGTTTGACGTGAAAAATGCCTTTTTACGTGGAAAATTAGAAGAGGAAGTATACATGGATTTTCAACCTGGATTTCAGGACCCTTCGGATGTTGACAGTGTGTGTAAGCTGAAAAAACCTTTATATGGACTTAAGCAATCACCTAGAGCGTGGCTTGAAGGATTTGCTAAGTTTCTTCATGCGAATGGCTATTCTCAAAGTCAAGGAGATCACATCTTATTCTTTAAACACTCATCACTGATGAAAATTTCTGTTCTTATTATATATGTAGATGATATTATTGTTACAGGTGATCACATTGAAGAGATCAAAGGTTTGAAGAGTACGCTTGCAAATGAGTTTGAGATAGAGGATTTGGGAAACCTCAGATACTTCCTTGGAATTGAAGTGGCAAGATCAAATGACGGTATAGCTGTATCTCAAAGAAAGTACATTCTTGACTTGCTGAAAGAAACTGGTATGATGAGGTGTGAACCAGCGGAGACTCCTATTGATCGTAACCACAAATTGGGATTCATCACAGAAGGAAATCCAATTGATAAAGGAAGGTACCAGCGGCTGGTCGGGAAACTAATCTACTTATCCCACACAAGGCCAGACATAGCATATGCTGTAAGTACAGTGAGCCAGTTTATGCACTCACCATTAGAATGTCACATGGAAGCAGTCCAAAGAATCTTAAGATACTTGAAGGCTACTCCAGTGAAGGGGCTCTTATTTTCGAAAAATGGTCATCTTGAAATAGATGCTTATATAGATGCAAATTGGGCTAGCTCTCTAGTAGATAAAAGATCGACAACTGGATATTGTACATTTGTAGGTGGGAACCTTGTAACATGGAGTAAGAAACAAAATGCTGTTGCAAGATCCAGCGTTGAAGCTGAATTTCGGTCTTGGCTCAAGGAATCTGTGAAATATTATGGATCAAAGGTCAACTCAAAGAATTAAAATTGGAGCCTAAAGAGACAATGAAGGTGTACTGTGACAACAAAGCTGCAATTAGTATAGCACAT
This sequence comes from Nyctanthes arbor-tristis, assembly GCA_963692815.1. Taxonomy (NCBI): domain Eukaryota; kingdom Viridiplantae; phylum Streptophyta; class Magnoliopsida; order Lamiales; family Oleaceae; genus Nyctanthes; species Nyctanthes arbor-tristis. The sequence goes on from CAVNYN010287304.1 coordinate 85,098, forward strand.
AATCCTGTTCAACATGATTGTACAAAACATGTTGAGGTCGACCGACACTTCATTAAGGAAAAAATCGAAAGTGGACAGATTTCAACTCCTTTTGTGACAAGAAAGCAACAGTTAGAAGATATTTTCACAAAAGGAATCTCAATAATACAATTTAATTCTATGGTGAACAAGCTGGGAATGCAAGACATTTTTGCACCAGCTTGAGGAGGGGTGTTAGTAGAATAAAATCAAATCTTAAAGATCTGGTTTTATTTGTATATATGTACAGGATCTGATTTGTTAATTATAGGACTATATTTTCAGATTATTCTTAGGGATTGTTAGATTTGATAGATGTTTTATTTCCTTTAATATCTATGTATCTCTTGTTTATATACCTTCAGATTATTCTTAGGGATTGGATAGATTTGATAGATGTTTTATTTCCTTTAATATCTAGGTATCTCTTGTTTATATACCTTGAAGATATAGGCAAATAAAATACTGAGAAATATCCTTTTTTCTCTATTCCCTTTTTTCCCATATTATTATTTGCTTTCTTTATAAGAATTAGGTTTTCCTTATTTAGATTAATTGTACTACCATTTAAAGGGCTTTAGTACCTCATATCAATTCAAGGTAGCCTATTATTTTCTACTCAAACTATAAAAGAAAAAGTGAACATGAAACATAAATGATAAAATTACAACACACACACACACACACACACACTCTCTCCATAATTTTGTCATTGTTAGTGAACTACACACCAAAAAATCCATATTCTACAAGTCATGTCTCAGTTATACTTTAGCAAAAAAAGACGAGAAAAACCTCCAAGTAAAACTTAAATGTAGAACATTCACGACTACATTTTTAATAAGAGAATATTATCAGATTGCTACAATTAATTGTCACAATTGTGATGGCATCATTGCACATATCATTACGTGCACATGCGTATTTCATAGCATAAACTTTGAGTTTTAATTAACATTAACATTAAACATTTAACTAACTTTCAAATGCCAAAGAATTGGAGTAGAGGAAGTGTACCTATTTTAACTTTATCTTTTTGCCTGTTTAAGTTTAACAAGGAAATAAATGGTTGGAATATTATGTTTCTTTTCTTTTCTTTTTTCTTTTTTCGTCACTCTTGCTTCCTTCTATGGTAAGGAATATCTTTTGTTTCCCATTTCGATGGAAGTATGCCACTATATAGAGGGTAAACTATGTAAGAATATGTAAGTTAAATTCCACCCATATCTCATCTCATAAGGAAACAAGTAGAGTCTTGGATTAATCTTGCAGTTGTTTGCGGCCCGAGTCTTTTAGTTTTCTTATCAATATAACTTCTCTATTTCCCTTGGATTTGAAATATTGCCTCTAAACTAGAGTTACAAAGTTAGCTTGCTCTAAAATTAAATTGCAAACCGTAAAGTTTTGGGGGATGATGATGATGATAATAATTGTGGTATTGCTTGAGACGTACTGTCATGAGCATTGTTTAGACCATTTTCAACTTCTCTCACTAGTTATATGTTATTGTTGTTTCTTGGGACTTTTCCCATGGGATCACATTATTGTTAGTGCGTTTGTAAAGCTCAAACCATAGATGTTGCACTTCAGGAAGTCTTGTTACCATTAATATATGGCATTCTGCATGAATGTTGTTCTACAACCTCTTTTGTTAAAATTCTCATATCTAAAATTTGTTGAGTTGCAAAGCCTCTAATGACCCTCAACTTAAATCAATCAACCATCTAGTTTGCCTCAAGGTTTTGTTCAATTCTTATATTGTTCTCGTTACTGTCAAAGTCAAATAAATATCTCCTATTTATGATATCATTTTTGTCAGCCACATTTTAGGGCTACCAAAATTTTTACCGACCTTTTCACTTAGCACCAACCTGAATGCTGGACTCTGTCTGACCACAACCTTTCTCAAGTGGTACAACTCTCCATCTTAGGAACTGTATGATTTTGATTCTTTCAAAATCAATTCTCACCCATACACACTTTCAACCACATGTTTATCCATTATAATAATCATGCACATAACCCATACACATTTTTAACCACATGTTTATCCATTATAATAATCATGCACATAAGTTTATAACTTTTCCTTACTTTTCAATAACACATTCTCCCAAAAGATCACTTTTCTCAATCAATTCTCCAAAATCAAACCATACACCCCCTTGATCAAGCTATCAATATGGGTTCTTTATAAGGTTTAGTAGATCAGGCACTCTATTTTTTGACTTCATTAACATGAAAAACTACTCTTCTAGACGTTAATGACGTTTTTTATCTTCAAAAGAAAGAACAAGATTTCTACCTCTAAACATGTTTTATCCATACACCATCATCCTTCATTGTTTACGCATGGATTGCATAATTTTCATTACGCCAGACTCAGCATGCTTTTTGGTAGCTTAAATTTGGTGTCAAATGCAAATATAGTGTAAGATTCTCATTAAGTATGCATGTGACTATTGCTGTGTTAAAAGATCTCCCAGTTGTGCATTCTTTTGGGCAGGGTGTCATTGTGAGGATTTGCTGCACCCATTCTACCTTTCATGTAAACCTTCTATCTAGGACGTTCTAACTAAAATTGTGTCTAGAGTTGACATAAAATGGGAGGACTTCTTCATTTGGAGTTGCAACCAGGATTCAATGCATCAACTTGCACCAGATAATTCCAATAGGACATTTCTTACTTTAACTTAGATTAGACTTGTTTTTCAACTCTAGTTAAGAATTAATTGCTAAGAATATTGTATTCCCAGTTTCTTTCTTTTTTTTTTTTTTTTTTCTTTTCCCAGTACATCTTTTCTTTCCATTTAATGATAAAACTACCATTAGGCATAGGATAAATTAACTAAAAACAAATTAATTTAATTTTGCCTATATCTCTGCACAGACTTTACTAGGATCTCAGCAAAAATATTTCACATACGAAAAAGAAAAAGAAAAGGAGTGAGGCATCACTTAAAAGTTGTAATGTTTAGTAACCAAGTTCTGCTCAGGCTTCAGAGAAATTCCCAAAGATTGGCTTGTGTTCTAAAAACTTAAATTAGATCGGCAGATATTGGATGAGAAAAATCATAGACACAACTGCAGATACCTAAATGGATAAGTTGCAGGCAAGAGAACTCCACATTTTTAAATAAGAAAAGCCATGCCACAAAATGTAAAACACGAAGCTGTACCATCAAGACACATAAGAGAACTGGAGCAGAGTTCCATACCTCTCCAGCAAAGAGTCGGGGTCTCAAGCCAAGAGCTGAACAAGGAGCATCAAGGAGAACCCGGTCAAAACTATTCGGAGGAAATCCTTTCGACCTTTCAACTCTTCCGCCTAAGCAGTTATTTCTTCCAGGTCCATTCCTCAGTTTCCGAATATTCTTCCTGACCTCGGCTTCAAAAATGCAATTTTAATTGCTTAATTCCTCCAGGGTAGCCAAAAATATAAATGCATAGCAAAAAACATCATCGAGAAATATCCAACGTGCGAGAGATAAGCAAAAAATTGTTTAACAAATAGAAGATAATGATCGTAATATTAACAGATGCAGTTTAACAAACAAGATGATTAAGAGAACCAAATTTCATGAGAAGCAATCACATCCAAAGCACAAATACTTTTGTAAAGATTTCTTACCGGAGGTTGCATGTACTAATAATGAATTATTATAATGTTAAATCAAGCACCATCATGCGATCAAACACTTCTATGCAGAGTTTATTCCTTCAGAAAAAGGGAAAAAGAAACTTAACATGAAACATGAAGGTTTCTCATATATAACTTAAGACAATAGGTATCATTCAAGTAATAACAGTTGTCGACTCTGGTTTTTGAATGCCCTACTTGATTCTTAGAGCATCTCCAGCAGTCTCCATATTTTTAAAGAGCACCATCCACATTATAGATGGCATCTTTTAATTTAGTGAGCAAAGATTTTAATACAATCCAACAAGCTCTTTATTTGTACTCTTCATTTTGCTTATATCAAGAAACATTTATCGTATTCTCATACTTTCTAACCAATATTTATAATTCTAACTATGTTTAACTAAAAATTATAACACTCCTTAATGTGATGACTCAGATAATTCTTCACCTGAATTGTAACCTATGAAGCACATTAACAACATGTCAAGCACACATGCCTAGTACCGGGGGGGGGGGGTGGAAGAAGCAAGCCAGCATGGAATTTTCCAAGAAACATAAGAAAGGACATATCTACGATGTTAATTATAAATTACAAAGAATAATGTTTCATTAATTTTTAGTTTCTATCCCTTTTTTAAGGCAATTTGAAGTTTTTATCTTGTACATTCTAGGTGCAAAATGTTTTATCATTGAAATATGGAAGGGTGAACCCGAATCTTATGAGAGACCTACGCAGTTGTTTCCACTACAATGTCCATTTAACTTGGCAAGCTTCATGTCGATAGGAGTAGGAGTCACTAATACTTAATGTTACATTGTCGATCGAGTTTTATAGTGGAGGGGGCCATCTCTTCATTAATATTACTTATATTGACGTTTTGTTCATGCCGCTTAAGGAAGATGAAAGAAAATAGATGGGATCGGACCTTTGAATCTCAGTTCGGCAAGACAATACCAGCATGTCGTAAATTCCGATTCAATACCTAACAACCTACAAATAGAATCCAACTTTACTTTCTTAACTTCCTCCCTTTCTTCATTTTGGTCATTTTTAAGGATACAAGATGTAACCAAGGATTTCTCACATCTGATGCAGTGCATATTCCGTGAATCTGGCAATGTTCAATGTTTCAGTCATAACTTCCTCTAGAAAATTCCAATTCATGCAAGGTTGGTGGCGTTGGAAAGTTAACTCAATTATCTTTCCAATGATATATAATTCATTATCAGACTAACCTATTCCAAGAGATATGAAGGTTCATAGTAGACAACCAGAAGGTCGAAAGACACATTGGAAAACAAGGAGTTTCCAACTTTAGTTTTCTGTGTTTATTTATCCATTCATGTACTTAAAAGCCTTTGTAGCCTATAAATAGATGAAACTATTTGAGGAAAGGTAGACTTGAATATTTGATCAAGTTGAATATAGAATTATTTGTACTAAAGTGATAGTTTTTTATTATTAGGGACTTAAGTGTGCATAGTTCATACTTGTATATATACTCTTTTGTTATGGAATGAAAGATCAGATTAATTATTCTTGAAAACATGGTATCAGAGCTACAGTAAACCCTAGGCCTTATTGCACCTCACTTCAACTACCCATCAATTTCCGACCACACCCATCCATTTCCGACCACTCCTCCGGCCTACCCACCTTCCGGCGACCCTGTGTAGCCATTCCGCCTCCGCCACCTCCGGCGACGTCGCGGTGGCCCTCCGGTGTGGATTGCAGCTTCGATTAGGCCCAGCAGCGGTTCGAACCAGACTTTTCTTGCTCAGGTACTCCTGTCCCTTCGCAGCTCCGGTGACTTCTCCGTCTGGGTCGACTTTTCCTCCGGTAACTCTTTTGCTTCTGCTTCTTTGTTTGCTGTGCTACTGGTTGGTTAGTGTTGGCTGAAATTTGGTGGCCTAGTTGGTTGGTTGTGCTACTTGAAGTGCTACTGGTTGGTTGAAGTTGGCTGAAATTTCTGCGTTGGTAGTAATTTTTTGGTTTGTATTGGCTGGACTTGTGTTTGTATTGGCTGTCGGCCGAATTTTTTGTATTGAGTGCGATCTGGTTTGTGTTGGGTGCTACTGATTTGTGTTGTTGTTGTGCTATTGGATTGACATTTGTTGTGATTGGCGGGAATTTGAAAGCTAGAAAAATGTCGGATATGAAGGATGTTTCGTTGGTTGCTATAAATGAATCTCCTCAAGAAGGTAGTTTCGGATAGATCAATAAATGGTGTTAAATCTGACGCTTGGGTGATTGATTGGGTACAACTGATCACTTTACTTGTTCTTCCTCTACTCTTGACTCTCTTACAATTCCCATATTAAATCTGCTCAAGTCGCTAACGGCACACCAGCATGTATTACACGGGCTGGGAATGTTGTTTTCTCGCTTACATTATCTCTCTCCTCTGTTTTAGTAGCTCCTACGCTTACTACAAATCTCTTGTCCATAAGTAAAATTACAAAATCTCTAGATTGTAAAGTCATTTTTTCAGCTGGGAAGCATTTTCCCAGAGCCTCAAACATTCATTTTCTAGCGTTTTTGCTGCTCCCCCACGGTAACAGAAGAAGAGAATACTGTGCAGTAGTCCCACAAAGTAGCAGCCATGGCCAGCACGAAAGTTCAGCGGATTATGACCCAACCCATTAACCTAACCTTCAGGTTTCTTCAGAGTAAAGCGCGGATTCAGATACGACCTTTTGAGCAGAAGGATCTGAGGATTGAAGGGTGTATCATTGGCTTTGATGAGTATATGAATTTGGTTTTGGATGATGTTGAGGAAGTCAACATAAAGAAGAAGAGCAAGACGCAATTGGGGAGGATTCGTTTGAAGGGGGACAACATTACACTGATGCAGAATACTGGGAAATAATGGCTTTCTGGTGTTGGACTGGTGGCATTTGGCATGATCAGCAGCAGTAGAGTCCAATTCAGTGTCTTATAAATTTCCATTTCAGTGTTGTGTAATTGGGAATTGAGGATGATGGGTATCTGTAGATTGTAACCTTTTTGTCTTTTTTTTAAAACTCTCTTCTAGGACCATTTTGTGACTGTACATGGCCTCTTTCCATTGCTTCATGGACTTTTGTTAAAAAAAAAAAAAAAAGGTCATTTTTTCAGCTGATAATTGTGTATTTCAGGACAATCAAACGAAGATGACGATTGGCACTGGTAGAGAAAGAGAGGGTCTCTATTTTTTGGAAGGAACAAATGAACTGAAAACTGGGAACGGGTGTAGCCTTCAAGTAGATAGTAAATCTTCCTCTCAAGCTAAAATTCTTTTGTGTCACTGTCGGTTAGGCCACCCATCTTTTGTTTACTTGGAGCGTTCGTTTCCAATACTATTCGAAAATACACCTTCTTCAGTATGCGATGTGAACAATGTATTTTCGCTAAAAATCATCGTGCAAATTTTAAAGTCAGTTCAAATAAAAACTCAAGTTCCTTTTGCTTGTGTTCACACTGGTGTTTGGGGTCTTTTCTCTACTCCATCTAAGGCTGGCCATATATATTTTGTGTTCTTCATTGATGATTGTACTAGAGTCTCTTGGGTATACCTGTTAAAATCAAAGGGTAACGTCGCTCATGTGATTCCTCAATTTTGTCAAATGGTTGTCACCTAATGCCATACACAAGTTCAGACTTTTCATTCGGACAATGGTAAAGAATTGGTGAATGAATTTCTTACTACTTTCTTCAAAAATAATAGAATACTCCATCACACAACTTGTGCATTACACCTCAACAAAATGGCATAGCTGAGCGTAAAAATCGTCACATTCTTGAAGTGGCTAGAGTTTTATGCTTCACTATGCATGTTCCCAAACGTTTTTGGGCTGATGCTGTTACCACAGTTGTGTTTCTCATTAACAGAATGCCCACCCGTATCCTTGACTATAAAACACCTCTACGAGCACTTTCACAATTTCACTCTATTCCTTCCGCCTTAAATATTTGTCCTAAGATATTTCGTTATGTGTGCTATGTTCATGTACACTCTCATCTTAGAGATAAATTTGATCATCGTGCTCTTAAATGTGTTTTTCTTGGATATTCTAGTTCTCAGAAGGGTCGCAAATGTTTTCATCCCCCAACTGGGAAATACTATGTGTCCATGGATGTTGAATTCTGTCAATCCCAGTCTTATTTTTCTACAGATGTGCAGATTGTTCCTCTTCAGGGGGAGATTCACAGTAAAGAAGAGGAACAAGTGTGGTTTGAGGAAAAAAGGTTTTGGATTTTCGGAAGTGAGAGAGAATTAGAACCTCAAACCCAAGGGGGTAGGCCTACTTTTCCTAGGTTTGAAAAGTGTTATGTGAGAAGACCCAAGGACCCCACTGCTCGGTTAAATGTTGATGATGCCATCAGACCTGATACAGACTCTCATACCCCCTCTGATGACTCTACCATGCCATCGGATGACTCTTCTGAGATTGAAAATGAGGTACCTACCTTTCCCTCTGCACCTCTAATTCCTACTGATTCCAACTTAGCTTCACATGCTCCTGATTCTCTTACTCCAGCCGAAGAGAGGAGATATCCTCTTCGTGATCGTAGAGAACCAAATAGGTTGGGATTCTCAAAGCCTTCTTCTAATACTGTCTACCTTATGTCTAATTACATATCTTATCATCGCTTATCAAAAAATCACCCATAGTTTAAAAAGGCGAGGCGCGCCTCCTCCTGAGGCGTACCGAGAACGACTGGAGGAGGATTTTTTAGGACGGTCGGAGACGAGGCTGCCGCTTCTTGACCAGAGGTGGTCGCCTCTTGGGCTGCGCCTCCAGGCGGGTGAGGCTTAGGCCTCGAAAATTTACTAAGATTTCAAGTTTTTTTAACCCAAAATAATGCTATAGCCCAAGTTCTGATCCTAGCCCATGAATCCCAGCTACGTAGTTTAGGTTAAGGGTTTCAAGACTTACCGTATCTGCTTGTATATATACTCTGGCAAGTCGCGATCTCTGCATCGACTTCAAGCTCACCGGATCAGGAAACAACAGCAACTTTAACGCGTCTCGGCATCCCCTCATCTTAGAAAGAGGAAAAGAAACAGGTGAGTTCCTTCCATCTTGGCATCTCCAATTTCTGGCGCAGCCATAGTTGCCGGTTTTGCGTTCTTCACCGTGCGTTGTGGCCTGTGCGAACGAACGGCAATGCTTCGATTTCTCGGAGAGCGTGCTGTGGCTTTTTGTATTTGTCAGCATAGTAACATGTATTATTTGTTCCTTTTGTGTTGAAATCCACCGTGAAAGACTTTTCTTGTAACTTGTACTATTTGTAACTTGTAACTATTTCTAACTTGTACTATTTGTATTGAAAATCCACCATGAATGACTTTGTCTTGTAACTTGCAACAGATTATTTGATAAGTAACGTGTACTATTTGTCAAATGAATTTGTATTCCCCTTCGAAGTTTTTTTGAATGTAGTTGACGTGTTACTGTAACAGTTCATCCATGAGTGATTCAACTGTTTCCTCCTATGCTATAGTGATTAGTGAATGTTAGTAATAATAAATATGTAATTTTCATAAATGGTATGCATGTTGCCTGTAATCATTTCATTAAATATTATTTATTATCAATTATCATTATGGGAACATCGAATACATTGATCAATAATAACTGAGTTCTATATGTCATTACACAGTAATGTCAAAAAGCATGAACGTGACGGTCAAAGAGGAATTGGATGATTCCAAGCTGAATGAAGCTTTGGATGTAAAAATTAGCACAAGAAATCAGAAAGGGAAGAATAGGCAGTTGCTTGATTTAAACGGTCCGCCAAAAGAGGATGGCTACATTTCACCAGAACAAGAAATTCAACTTGTTGTTTTAAAAATGTTGCAGATTTATGTGCCACGTAAAAATATTGCAGATTTATGTGCCACGTTTCAATTAGTATCCTAGCTAAGCTAAGTAATAGTAATAGTAGTAGAATAATGTGTACTCTAAATAAATCTTTAGTTTTTCTATGGTTGCTTTGCTAAATAATTTCATCGTTTGATGTAATTGAATTTGAATTTAATTCAATCAGTTCAATGAGAATGATGTTTTTCATTTTTCCAAAATTCTGTAATTTTTAAGTTGTGCAACAATTAAATCGACCATTATTTGTGCAACGTAATTAAATACTAATTTCAAATTCCTTGTTCATTTAAAGGATGGGAAAGAATAATAGAAAAGACCCAGCTTGGAAATATGGCTCTGAAATCCATGTTGAAGGAGAAAAACGAGGATATGTTTATATGGAGTGTACTTTTTGCCAAAAAACTATCACTGGTGGGGTAAAGCGGATGAAAGACCATTTGGCTTGTACCCCATAAAAATGTTGCACCGTGTCCCGGAGTTCCTGAAGAAGTTAAGAAAGAAATTCAAGAATACATGAAAGCAGGAGACATGAAAAGAAACCTTTCACAACAGCAATTTGACGATATGATTGATGTTGGAGCTTACTTTGAAAAGCATGAGAGTGTCCAAATTCAAGACTCATCTAGAGGCTTCTAGGGTCCGATGGATCAGTTTGTGACAAATCCTAGTAATGAAGACGAAGCACAGCCAAAAATGACAGCAGCTACAGCTAAAGAATTAAGGAATAAAGTTTGTTCTGATGTTGGGAGATTTTTCTTCGAAAATGCTTTGCCCTTTCATGTGGTTGAGTCTCCTTCATTTATTAGCATGTGCCGCTCCATCGGTTCTTATGGTAGGGGGTTTACAGCCCCTTCATCATATGAATTACGAAATTGGATTCTTGAAGAAGAGTTACAGACAACAGGAAAAATAGTTGAAGAAGTTAGGAGCACATGGAGTACTACAGGAGTATCTATTTTGTCTGACGGATGGTCTGACATGAGGAATAGGAGTATGATTAATTTTCTTGTTAACAATCCGCATGGCACGGTCTTTCTAAAAACAGTTGATGCATCAAATGCGATCAAAGATGCAAATTTGATGTTTACATTGTTGGATGGTGTTATTGAAGAAATTGGGGAGGAAATCGTAGTTCAAGTTGTGACAGACAATGCAAGTGCTTATAAGGCAGCTGGACAAAGATTGATGGAGAAGAGAAAGCATATATATTGGACACCATGTGCTGCACATTGCATTGACTTGATGCTTGAGAAATTGGGGGAATTACCTCAACACAAGAATGCATTGTCGAAGGCAAAGAAGGTTACTAATTACATACATAATCACCAATGGGTACTAGCCCTTATGAGAAAGATTGCAAATAAGGATTTAGTTCGACCTGGTCCTATTAGATTTGCTACAGCCTACTTGACTCTCCATAGACTTTATGAGTTGAAGAAACCACTATAGTCTATGTTTACTTCAGAAGATTGGGTAAATTCTAGATGGGCAAAAAGAGCAGACGGCAAGGAAATAAAGAAAATCATACTTACAGATCAGTACTTCTGGCCTAGTGTTGCATATGCTATAAAGACCACCTCTCCCTTAGTTAGTGTGTTAAGGCTTGTTGACTCTGAACAGATTCCTGCGATGGGATTCATTTATGAGGCTATGGATAGTGCGAAGGAGCAAATATAGAGACCATATTTCATGATTCAGCTATATAGAGACCTACATGCTGCTGTATATTATTTGAACCTGCATTGTCAGTATGCGAAAAATTTTTCTAAGACTCGTGAAGTCATAGCAGGTTTGTATAATTGCATGACAAGGCTCATACCCGATGATGATGAAAGGGGATCAGTTGATGTCCAAATGGATGAATTCATGATACAAAGTGGATTCTTTTCTCTAGAAGCAGCAAAAATCAGTTACAACATAAGGTCTCTCGGTATGTATTTTTTAATTCATAAATATTTAATAATTGATTAAAGTTGTTTTTATCATGTATTTAATTGAACTTTATTGTTTTCTCAAGTTATGTGGTGGACTCAATTTGGAATTGGGACTCCGGAGCTTACACGCTTTGAAATAAAAGTTTTGAGTCTAACTTGCTCTGCTTCTGCTTGTGAGCGTAATTAGAGTACATTTAATCAAGTTCACAGCAAGCGAAGAAACCGTTTAACAACCAATAGGATGGAGAAATTGGTTTATATTATGTACAACAAGAGGCTTAGAGATCGAAATTCACGGATGAAGTCTTTGAAAGCTGGTGAAGATCGGAAGAGCACACGTCTGAAAATGTTTCCTCTGATGATGAATGGATTGCAGATGTTGATGATCGAATGGAAACTCCAGAAACTATAAATCTGGATCTCGAACAACCAGATACTGAAGGAGTTGGAGGTTCTTCCCAGACTCAAAGTCAGAAAAAAAAAGAAAGCGGTCTGCTTCATCGATAGGTATAAACACTTATTCAACTTCAAAGTACTATAAAAAATTCTTATTTATTGATCTATTTTAATTTTT
>CAVNYN010287305.1:0-25485 GCA_963692815.1 Nyctanthes arbor-tristis
ATGACAGCAAAGTTGAAAACTTGTTTAATGTATTGATAGTTCTGCAACAGTTTATTTATTTATAATGCTAATTAGTTCTAAAACACTGAAACTTCTAATGTAGGTCTCCAGTGCAACTGCTACATTTGCCATGGCATTCTTGTCATCCATGTCTATGATACAATATTATCTTCTACATTGCATTCCTATACCATACAGTTAGTTATCAAGAATATTGCATTTCAGACCATCCAAACAGGCAGTCAATTTCTATGCCATCTCTTGTATTTAAATATTAGTTAAATATTAGTTCTAATATTTTGTTGTCTACTTATGTCTCCTGTTGCATGTTTTTGTATTACAAATTGTGATTTTTTCCCTCCTCTACATTTTTATATCTTATGATTGAGTTTTCTAGAAAGTGGGGATAATAATATTCTCAGAATGGTTAAGGGAGAATATGTAAATGCTTCTAGGCACTTTCCCCTCAAAGAGGACTCGAAGCATCTTTTGATAGAATGATACCCTGTTGAGGCAATAGGTTATTAAGATTGTTTTTTGAACATGAAATTTACACGGGTTTTTATCTTCATTAGATATATTACATATTTTGAAATGTTTGCCTCATAGTTTGCCATTTATTATGAGTCACACTGTCTCCCCCTCCCATTTGAAATGACTTTTAATTTTGTATAGTTTTAATCATGTTCTTTCTTTTAGTTATACTATTATGTTTTCCGTTGTATCAAAAATTTAAGACCTGGGCGGTTTTCCATATTTTTGTTTTTAAGTTCTTTACTTTTGAGTTGTAATTAAATGTATTCTCTTTTATTGTAAAATCTAGATTTTTGTAGAAGGAATGAAAATCAACAACCATGATTTGGGGCCTTGGGCATCGTCTCTTACAGTTTGTAATGCCATGTTCATATATGTCAGACTAATTAGAACTCTGTTTTTTTTTTTTTGGGCGTAAGACATTTTGTAATTATAGAGATTCAATTTTCACTAACAATTTTAAGGAGATAATGTGTAATTGCTTAGTAGTGTCTTATAATCTATTATAGGAGACATCCAATTTTCACAAGAAATTTCAAGTCATTTCATGTGTTTGATTGCTTTGTAACATCCTATAATTTTATGAATCTATATTCCACACGAAATTGACGACACGTGCAACGCACGTGCCGTCACTAGTATATATATATATGTCATATTGAAGTATAGTACGAGAAGAATTGTGTGGAAACATCTATTGTCTCGGTTATGGAGATAGTTAATGTATGTGGTATTTTCTTCTTCATTAATTTTATTCACATATATGTTTTTCCGTATGTGGGTCTATGAATTAGTATGTCTGGTAGAAGGATTACATGCACCAAATATCTCTGTAACGGAGATAAGAGTGCTTTTGGTTTAAAATTGTGATCCACTAATTTTCTCTCAAATCAAATATAGATGCTCGTTTTCTCACATATCATGTCTTGTTATATATAAGTATTGTAATACCTCTGCGCCCATAAAAATAGTCCACTATTCTATTTTCATCCGTCTAAAAAAGATGGTACAATTACTAAATTAAACATGTATTTAGTATTTTATTTTTATATGTGTTTCTAATTAATTATTATTATTCGACTACTTATATATTGAAAATATTTCAAACACTTGTGAAAAAATAAAATAAACTTAAATGTTCTAATCACATTACCTACTAATCTTTAATCTATATAAAAATACGTACCAAACTATGAGAGAGGTCGTATATAAGTGTGGAATAAGCTTGGAACTCTTGTTGGTTCTGTAAGAAATTGAGCCAAAACCAGCCCATTGGAACGGGATGATATAGATCGATAGTTGATGAAACGACGCTATACGCTTAAAAATTTGTTTCTCTTTACCTGTTTCAACTTTTATATGGGACACGGGAATTTCGTATGGGTATGGCAACCAATTTGCACAGCCGGAGAGTGGCGAGCTTCGCAACGCGACTCGTGAACCATGATTCTTTTCTTCTCATTCGGAGTTCCTTCTCTTCCACCCCAGGGTAATTAATGGTGTCTCTACTTATTATCATCATCATTTACGGTAGACATAAATTACAGTTTATAGCATATATATTCAGGAATTTCTTTATTAAACTCATCTGTTTGAGTTAATTAGCATCTAATAACATGATGAAACGATCTGCCTCACTTCTTTCTGTCTTTAGTTTGGGTCCCCTTTTGGGTAAAACTATCTCTGTTATGAACAATTGCAGCCTTCTCAGGCCACATATGTGGCGCCTGCTGACAAACTACCATAAATAAATAAGTAAAAGAAAAGGGAGAGACACACAAAAAAAGAAAAAGAGAATGAATGAAGGAAGGCTTCAGGTGCGGAGCGAGAAGATGGTGGATGGGGCCGTCAGATAGCGGTGAAAGGGGATGGCTACTCCCACCTCCACATGAACGTGCATGTTATTATGCAAGCTAAAAGAAGGGGGAAGAGCAATGTCAATCTCAATATGGAACACATATGAGATAAATGAAATTAATAAGTTCAGAACTGTTCATGAATATGTAATTTTAGTTAAACGCCTATTTTGGATGTTATCAATCAGGTGAGCAGGGGTGAAGCCGTGTAGCCATATGATAGGAGGGTAGTCAAGTTCTAAACGAAACACCATAAACTCTCTCTCTCTCTCTCTCTCTTCCGATCTCTCTCTTTCTCTCTCTCTCTCTCTCATTCTTTTTAATTATTTATTTCAAAGGGTTATAAAAGGATTTTTTCAGAAATAGGGTAGCCCTGGATCCAATTAATACAGCAATAGGCTATCTTGCATGTTCTTGCTCCTTTGTGCAATTGAATGCATTGTTCTTGTGTTACAATATCTGATCTTAAAGTGTTTAATTTGTTTCTAATTGTGATTAGGTGTGGTGAATGTTTGGAGATTTGATGGATATTTGAATTGTGATGTTTTAATCAAACAGTTGTTAAATTAGTGGTACATACGTACAATTATATATAACGTGGAAATCATAACCAAAATCAAACAATGATTGTTAAGGATAGGTCAAAGTCTTCTATTTGTTCAAATTATAAATAATTCGGCCCTTTCATTTGCCACTGTTACCAACTTTTGATGTCATTCTCATGAGGTTAATTTGTGGAAATTCTAAGAAAGGGTAAATCAAATTTAACCTATTCTTACCAAATTAAGGGCTTATTCTTTGTAGCTATAAAAAGTGATGTTTGGGGAGAATGTGAGGTGGAAAAGTAGAAAACCAATATATGCTTAAACCTCAAATACATCATGTGTGGAAAAAGTGGAGAAATTTTCATCCATCAACAAAAATTTGTCTGATTGTTCCAACTTCCAAGACTGATGATTGTAGCCCATAGGTTATATTTCTTGATCGTCGCCATGTGATGAACTCCCAAGACTCGTATGCTCACCTGTTCTTTGGAGTATTTTGTTTGGGGCTTATTTTTCACATTAATCATTATCGAATTAAGGACTCGTTATTTGTGGCTATAAAATAAGTATTTTGGAAGAAGCACGTAGGGTGGAAAAGTGGAGACGTTTATATAGAAATGTGAAAATTAATTTTTATAGAAATTATATCATTGATATTGAATTTTGACTTGATGAGTGATGACTAACTTCTTAGGTAGATTGAATGAGTTTCCCTCTCCTCTCCTTTTCCCCCCCTCTCCTCTCCCTTTTTATTTTTTTGGGTTGGGGGGGGGGCGGGGATAAGGGAGTTATTTAGTTGATGTTTTTGAATATCCGTTTCTGTATTTCCTTTTTAAAGAAGTTATATCAATTTTTCATTTTTGTATGTGTTTTTCCATCATAATGTTTGCATGTATCGTATACATGAGTTTATGGCAATATGCAGGAGGGGTTTGCATGATTCTGTGTGCAACAAGAAAGTAGAGGAGAATGCTGAACCAACTGCACTATCCGGGGAGGACATCGACTCTGTGTACAAGAAGAACGTTGAGGAGAATGTAGTTGAGGAGAGTGCTCGAGCAACTCCAGTACTTCCAGATGATGTAATCCCACCTTTATCTGAGGAATACTGGGAGCCTAATCTGAAGACGGGTGTTCGGCCCTGCAACTGATGATAAACTAGCCGTAGGTGGGGAAACTCCGAATCCTAGTAGTGAGTCCGTGTTTGGAGGAAAAAGCCTTCTTTCGTCCTCTTGAGGATTTGGACATTCCACCCCCTGAGGTGCCGGGAGGGAGTGAACCCACATCTGGTGTCGACAAGAAGGCTTAATAATAAATTAGTTAGTGTCTTCTAATGTGACACCGTTGTTATTGAGCTAGTTGTGTAACTATTTAATGGACGCTGTTTTGGCATCTTTCCCTGATATATGGAGTATCTTTTTTATGAAGGAACTTTTAACCTCTCCTTGCTTGCTGACCATAAGCCATGATAACAACAATGTTTACTAGCAATAATTTGGAGAAAGAAGGATAAAGAAGGCAGATGGCATGAGAAATGCTCACCAATTTTCCCCATTTTCATGTTTCCATAGCCTGGCTGGTTGAACCGGGTCTTGACATGGCTCTATCAATTGGATGAACCAAGTACTGACGTGGTTCTGACAGAAACCGTCAATTGGCGCAACGTTGTTATGCTTAAAATAAGGCGTGTCCAGGAACAAGTCGTGCCTACGAGTATCTGGGGGCATCATCCACACCCAGATTAGTAATAGCCAATATAGGCGTCTAAATGCTGGTGTTCAATTCGAAGTAAATTTCTAAAGATTGGTCCAGTAAATTTCATAGAATTTAGGCTCATTAAACATAGCTGCAAGGTAAGAAGTTGACTTGTTTTCTCATGTCTCTGGGTCCAGTAAATTTCATAGAATTTAGGCTCATTAAACATAGCTGCAAGGTGAGAAGTTGACTTGTTTTCTCATGTCTCTGGAAGGTTAGGAAATTCAAAAATCGTTTCTACCTCATTCAGCCAATCCAAGATGATTTCTCTTGTAAAATTGAGATCTTGATTCTGATGTCTGGCCTGCAATCACGAATCAGATTCTAATTAGATGTTGGTTGCCTTTGCAAAGGAATATATGCTGTTGGAATTATACAAGACCAATCGATATGATTTTGCACAGTTTTGTATGTGATATATAAAGGGGTAATTCTAAGAAGACATTGGTTATTTATATGAAAGTGGTGAATTTAAAAGCTTACAATCATCTAATATATAGTTGACAATTAAGCGTGCTATTTTTCTATATTAGATAAACATCTCTTGGTTTGCTGATTGTTCTCCCAAGTTCTAGGCCAAATTGAGAGATGTAGAGAAGCCAATATAAATAAAAAATTAAATTAAAATGGAGTGTAGGTAGAATGATGAGTGTTGATCTAGAGATACCGACGATCCAATTTTATTATAGAGACATCTGTTATATGTCACGCATTCCTCTTTACTAGTTTACATAGTTTTACACTTGGATCTATAAAATTAGTTGAGGGGATGTGTTACACAAACAGATTGTCTCCATTATGGAGACTAATGGAGACACGCAATGTTTTTAGATCAAAATTGGTAGAACGGGTGTCAATTCTGATCCGAAGTCTTTATTATGGAGACAATCTATATATGTGGCACAATTTCCCCCACTAGTTTTACGGACTCACGTGTGAAGCCATGTAAATTAGTGAAAAAATATGCCATTGTGGGTTAATTATGGTGGGAAACAGAGCCTTAATTTAGGCTTTAAATGGATTTAACGAAGACTGATTTATATGCGGAGAATTTGCAATTACAAATTTGGAATAAACAAAATTTAGGAAAATATTATTTGTGAGTAGTTACTCAGGTAATCTTTTATAAAATGAGGGTAAATTTGTGACCTTATCCTCATGTATTGTGTAATTAGAGAAAAATAATTTAAAGTTAAGATAGCAAATTTATTATATTTTGTAACAAAATTGCCTGAATAATTACTAATAAATAGCGGGACTCATTTAGCGGAGATGGACAGGGGACGCGTAAGACTCTCGTGCAGCGTATATCTTTCAAATTTGGGATGAGAAAGCTATACGGTGTAAGCTCTGTCTATCCAAGGAAATTAGTAATGATAATAATAATTTTTATTTTTTTTCCCCAAAAAAAGGAAAGTTTACCGCAATTTTGACCACAATATTTAGGCAGAAATTGTGGTGCAAATGGTACCGCAATAATGATGCCATTTATGTGTGTGTGCAATTTTTCTTTTCTTTTCTTATTTTTGTTTGCTGCTGTTATTGCTATAGAAGGGTCAATTTCACATATGGTCCTCAACCTTTCAATTTCTATCAATTGGATTCTCAACTTTGTTTTTTCAATACGATAAGCCACCAACCTTTCTTAAATTCACTCATATAACGCCTCTTATCATGACCTACTTAGCTAGCTATGCATTCTACACATATATCCCTAACTTGATTGAAAATGACATACTTGTAGCAATTTTCTTTTTTGAGGAAACTCTCGGATAGAAGTGGAAGGAGTAAGTAGCAAAATGTAAGGTCTCCATTGTTGCGGCCAAAAATGAGAAATTTGTCGTTTATAGCTGAGGTAAGGGTAGGATGAGTAACTAGATAAGTATGATAGAAAGAAATTATTTTTTCTTTTTTTATTATTTTTATATTTCTTGCTTTTATTTAGCAAGTAAGGATTAGAGCATTATTACTGTTTTTTGTTGTGAGCTGGGGGGTTGAGAATGTAGGGCAAAAATATAGGGAAAAGAGGATAGGACAATTTTCTAAATGTGGGGGGGGGGAGGGGCTAAATTTAGCCCATTTTACATTTTTCAACTCCAACACCATTAACATTATTTAGACGTAGTCGATAAGGGGGGAAAACCCCAAATATAGCCCAAATATAGGTTTTTTTCCCAACATTAATATTAAAACCTAAATATAGGTTTCTTTCCGACCTTAATCGTACTCTTAATTAAAAAAAAAAAGAGTAAAGGGTACAATTGTCAACTTTATAGGATTAAGGACCTTATGTGTGGATTTTTGAATGGTTGAGGACCATGATGTCAAAAAAAAAGTTAACGACTCAATTGATACACTGAGCAAAGATTGGGGACCAAATTGGGGCTAAATGGGCGGAAGGTGACTCCTCCCTCCCCAACAAGAGGCTGCCATATTTCAGATAGCCTTCTAGCTGCCAGAAATGGTTGCTGCCATTTCCGGCAGCGTAGGGCGAGTCTCCTCTCATTTTGACTAGCGGAAATGACAGTCATTTCCGGCATAAATGGCAGCGGAAATGACTTCCATTTTCGACAACCTCTTGGTGGAGAGGGGGGATATTTTTTTAAATTAAAATATATTAAAATATTTATTTTTCTATTTTGCCAAAAATGCTCCTGTTATTAACGAATGAAATGGACGTTTTCCTTCAAAAGAGATAAAATGAAGATTTCAATAAAGGTTGAGGACCCACAGAAGAAAAATTAAATGTTAGTGATGTGATCTATAATTATTTAAAAGATTGAGGACGTTAGGTGTAATTAACCATTTCTTTTTCTTTTTAACTCGAGTCAAACTTAATACCTAACCATAAGAGAACTTGTACATGCACTTATAATTTATTAGCGTTAGAATTAACTAGATTTTGTGGCATGGATTATATCTTGAACGTAAATGTGTACAACTCTCTATTATTTCAACTGTAATTAAAAAAAAAATCAATTATGAGCGCGTAGTAATTTCATTATATATTTAAAAAAAAAGTAATCACATTATATATAGTTGGAACTGAGACATAGTATAAAAAAAAAATCAATAATCCTTTTTTGACTAAATAAATTAAAACTAAAGCGTGCAATTAGATGATGAAAGCATTTGAATGAACAACCGGTTGAATTCTCCTTTCAGGATTTTGAAAAAGAAAAATGAAATAAATAAATAATAGTCTCTCCATCCCAAATAGGAGTACTACCCCATTTCAATTATTTAGTCTCATTTACTTTTTCACAAAAATTAAAAATTGTATTGGAAAAAACAATTATACAACAAACTTTCTAAAATATCCTTATTTAATTAGTACCCCCTCATCTCAAAAAGATAGTCCAGTTACTATATGAAGTGTACATTTAATTTTTCATAGCTACGTTTGCTCCTATTTAATTACTACCTTGATACATACAAATTATAGGGGATTTAAGGCATCACACTGCAAAGAACTATATCACTAATTAGGTATGATGGTTAAAATTAGAAGAAGGTCTATGAAATTAATGTTCTAACTACATTACTTACTAATCTTTAATCCACGCAAAAATACCAACTGGATTATCTTTTTGAGACAGAGAGAGTAATGTATATTAAGAATATTATTGGAAAATATAAATATTTTACATTTCCAAGATTATGTAAGGGTATAATTATAAATAAATACAAAAGAGGACCAAATAAATAAGATATCTTATTGAAGGCCTCAATAATTCCAAGGGGAATGGCCGTCTGGCTCCTTTTTTTCGTCACATTCTTGATTATCTCTTTAATAGGAAATGTGGTTTATGAAAATATCTTCCACGGGAACGGAATTGTGCTGCTCATTCTTTAGCTTCTTCGGCTTCAACTAGGCCAGGAACACATATATGGGCGTCTTGTATTCCTATCTATTTTGCTCCGTTTGTGGGGCTATTTTATGAATGAACAATTTGTTTCCTCAAAAAAATGAGACATCTTAAAAAGGAAAATGACACCAAATAATTGAGATATAGGTAGTAGACTCTATTTATTTTTTTTTACAATAATTATTGTGAAAAGTTATTAGAAAAACAAATTCTACAAATAATTTTTCCAATACACTCTTATTTAATGAAACTAATAATTATTACTAAAGATATTAAGTGAGGTTATTTTGGTAAAAAGACAAAAAGTTAACTTCTCGAATTAATAACAGGACCATGTATTGAAGAGGGAGGGATTTTATAATCATAATGATAATGACAATTAAAGCAGATTTTCTATACATATATATAGAGTACCAATAAAAACGCTCCATTCATAATGATAATGACACTTAAAGCAGATTTTCTATACATATATATAGAGTACCAATAAAAACGCTCCATGGCAGGCTCTTTATGGCTTCTCAAATTTCTTTCTTATAAATTGCGGTCTCCGTTCCATTCAACGCAAAGAATTTATTTATTTATTTTTGAAAACACCATTCAACACGAAGAATTAGTTGAGTTGATGAATGTATATACACACGGTCCTGCCCCCGGAGGGAATTAGATTTAGAACTGCACGCAGTGCGTGTTAGAAAAAAATTCACGTATTCTAGAAATAAAAAATTCACGTATTCTAGAAATACTTTATTTTAATATACTCTAGGTTAATGAGAAACCTACACATGGATTGTTGAACTCTATTTCCAGGACCCTTGAACTTATGTATAAATTGTTGATTGGTTTGATATATATATATATATACACAGATCCTCAGTGTAGTTGCATAGGAAAAAATTCATAATGGGACTCTACATGTGAGTTCTTGAACCCCAATTTTAAAGGCATTTGAACTCATATTTGGATTATTCATTACTCTAGAATACGCTAATAAAGTACTTTTAAACTATCAGATATTTTCTTGTAAATGAGAATTAGTGGACGGGGGGCATTTTCAGAATTTCACAATATGGATGTCACCACCAGCCCTTTAGATCCTTGTTCAACACGTAACCCTCTCAATGCCATTCAACAAATGCTACCCGTTGGTAAAATTATTTTTATTTTCTTTTCCCCCATTTTTTCAATTCAAAGTGTTACGTTGCATTTAGTCCAAACAAGACTGAAGACCCCCATCAGATCGCCTATAAATAAATTCCCGTCTTAGTAATTCCCGGGTTCAAAGAAATATACTTGAATACTTAGTTTATTATTCGAGTTTTAGAGCCTTTCCGGGATGGATTACAGACAGGTGTGTACTTTAGCGATTGTTGTCTTTGTTGTGTCCATCATTATTATGAATCAGATTCAGGTCCAAGCAGCAAGAATACTTTTATCGGAGGATGATTTCTACGACCCGAGTCACCTTGCAAAATTTCCAGTGATATACGACAAGGCAAAATCCACCATGTCATATTGGCTCCAACGGTTACCGTCCGGACCTAGCCCTCGAGGACCAGGCCATTAAAGACGGTGTATCGCAGTTCTGAAAAAGCCTTTCGGCATTGGGCTGGGCATCAATTTCATATACGAAACGACGTAGAGAATAGAGGGAAATTTGCATCAGTTACTGTGCAGAGCAATGAATTCTTATATTTATTGTGTCACTTTTTTTTCCAAATATACTGTGTTTTTATTTTCTTTGTTGGCTCTTTTTCCTTTCTCCTTCATTCTTTTTAATTTTTTTCTTTTCGTTTTCGTTTTTCTGGCAATGTTGTTGGAATCTTCTTCTTCTTCTTTTCAATTCTTGTTTTTTGCTTTTTTGTTTGTTTTTCGTTTTCTCTTTTTCTTGTAACAAAATTTTGACAAAGTTTGTTATATGATAAAAAATATTTTTATGTTCAAAGGTTCATTACGTGTGTAACAAATTATGTTATTTTTCATAAAAAGCTATATTATTTATATAATAATACATGTTTTTTGTCTAATAATCTATATTATTAAACAATATATATTATATATGTAATAAGTTAATGTAGAACTCATGACAAAATGGATGAAGGGAGAATTGGATCGAAGATCGGGTTGCAATATGAATGTTTTTGGCATTCGGTGCAGAATTGATCATATAATACCTTCCTAGAAGTGGAACGATGAGGCAAACGAGTGAATTAGATCATTTGGGCCTTCAAATTTATGATTTTCTATTTTTTTGTTTTTTTATAATTTATTTTTTTTACCATAAGGCATGTCTACAGCTATTTAAATACTATTTAGACTTGTTTTAATGATTTATTGCTTAATAAAAAATGGGCAATTTGCATAGAAGACTATGTTATTTGTCTGACATATCATGTACGTGTGTAAGACAACATGTTATTTATGTAACAAGTTATGTTATGCACAAAACAAGCTATGCTGTCTATATAACAAGCTACCTGATTGTGTAACAAGTCTTGTTATTTGTCTAACAAAATATGCCATGTGCAACAATATATGTTGTTAAACAATTTGTGTTATTTGTATAATAAACTATGTTTAAAGTGTAACAATCCATTTTATTTGTAAAATAACTTATATTATTTGTATAACAATCTATGTTAAAATAATATAAGATCATCTACTGTATGAATTTAAAAAGAAAAATGATTAAAACTAAAAGAGAGAAAACAAAGAAAAAAGGGAAATAAAGAAAAAAATTTAAAAATTGTAAAAAGAAAAAAAAAATTCCAGCCGCCGGTCGGATGGCGGCGTGGGTTGGCGTGGGTATGGAGGTTAGGGGTATTAAAAAATATTTATTAAAGAAAAAAATAATAAAAATTCTAAAAAAAGTAACATGTTATCTGTGTAACACAGTATGTTACACAATATTTTTAGAATTTAAAACATGTACCAAGTATCTTTAGAATAAACTAAACTTAACTATATATTTATGAAAAGACCTGAAACTTCCGGATTTTAAGCACCCGGGACGTTAACAATATTTTCTTTCTTTTTTAAAATAAAAAAATTCAAAGCGGTTAAAATATGTGGAAAAATGATTCTCGTAATCCTGGAAATGGTATCATGAAAAAAAACTTATTTATGTCAAGGAAAAGGGAATTTAAGATATTCATCAGTAAATAATTAGTGTTTAATTCATTCAAAATTAAACTCCAAATTTATTTAAAGACACCATTGCTCAACGCATCTCCTTTGACTCTGAACCTGCAAAAATGTTTAATTTGAAAAAATGAGTATTTCATATAAATACTCAGTAGTCTAGAGGCAAATTAATTAATTTATACCACAAATATACATATAAACATGTAACTACATGAATAGCTCAAATATCTTTATTTGAAAACAAACATCATATAGTAAATGTAGGTTTTCGACTCTGATCTCATGCTATAAAGTAAGTAAATACTAGCGCATAGTAATTAAGTATTGCATGCATATCATAAATATTCTCGTCTCGTCTCGTCTTAAGTATACAACAAATAAGCTCATACATATAATAAATACATAAATCACATATTTACATGTACACTGATAGCACAGATCAATTAATTTTACGCATACTTTTGAAAATAATTTTTTCTAGAAAAATGATACTACCTTAAACTTGTGAGCTAAGCAACTTTTGCAAAAATCTTACTTACTTATGAATTTTCACGCCTTATCTAGTCAAGAGAAATAAATTATCTTAGTACTTAAGAAATAATTTTTTTGAAGAAGAAATATAAACTTAAGGGACCAAATTGGAAATCTGAATTAAGTTAGGGCTGGGACTAAAAAAGCAGATGCTACACTTTAGGGTGGAAATCTGTGATACAGATTAGAAATCTAATTTGACCAAACTGAAAACTTTAGGACTGAAATAAATAAATATGAAACTCGGGGGATTGATATATTTGGAATCGCTGAACATAAGGACCCTGAGTGCAAAAATCAATTCAATAAAAATACCCCAAGTAGGCTCAGCTAAGTAGGATGAAAGCGAGAATCGGGCATAAAATTTTAAAGGCCCGCGACTGAGCCTTGACGAGACCGATGCCGGCGAGAGGGATTCTGGCGAAAGGGTGAACGAGGGTGGTCGACTGATTCGGTCGAGGCCTTGTGTGTGTGTGTGTGTGTGAGAGAGAGAGAGAGATAGAGAGAGAGAGTCATGACTGGGCACTTGTGTTTTGGCCGATAAGTTGTGGGCTAGAGATGTGGGTCGCGATTTTCACAGAAGCGGCTGTGATTTTCGACCGGCACCGAGTTCCTCGGCCGGGCGAGCCTACGAGTTTTTCTTCTTTTTATTTTTCCTTTTTTCTGTGGAATCTGATTTTGGTTCAAGGGGTGCGGCTGGGTGTTGCCGCGGGGAAAGAGGTGAACTGGTGGTGCAAGAGAATCCCGGTGCAGTAGCTGCGGGTCTGACCGGTGAGACAAAGGTGACGGTGGTCGTGTATGCCGCTTAGATGTATGTGTATAACAGTGCGGTGTAACTAAAACGAGCAGTGGCGTGGGAGGGAAAAATCATAGACCTTGACTCGTGAATTTTCTGAAATTGTTGTGAAAAATGTATGGTGAAGGGGTGAATGTACAGACTGAAGTGGGAATTCTCTGGGTTCTATTTGGTCTCTCGGATGGTAGAAATTGGGTGAAAGTAGGAGGTTCTTGAGTTGTTGGTTTAATCTAATTTGGTTGTTTGGTAGGGAATTGGAATGGAATTGTATCCTCTGACCGTGCAGTTGAAGTGGGAGGGTAGAGAAATTTGGTTTGCTGAAAAAGTTGTAATTAAGACACGTGTAAATTTTTCTTTTTGGAAAATAATAAAATAGTGTTTGGATTTTAACATGATAATTGGAATTAAAATAAAATTGTTTAATATAAAATCTAATTAAATTCTTGAAATATATATGACTAGACGAGCACCATATTAAATGAGTGTTAAAAATAGACGAGCTTATAGCTACACATAATTATTTAAAAAAATTTTATTCCTAAAATTTTTAGGTCGCTACAATTTTACCCCCTTAAAATAAATTTCGTCCTCAAAATTTAGTTTATTTGCTCTTTGAGGTTAGGGTACATGTGTTGAATTTCTTCTTCTTTTTTCTAAGTGATCTCACTACTTCCCTGTCTACCCCACTAGACTTCAACTAATAGTACCTCTCGATTTCTCAATATATGGACTTTTCTCTCCAATATGCATATACGACTTTCCTCATAGGTCAAATCTTTCTAAATCTCAATATCCTGATAATTCACTACGTGATTCGGGTAAAAAAATGTACCTCTTCAACAAGGAGATATGGAAAACGTCATGTACTGCCGATAGTACCGGAGGCAATGCTAGTCTATATGCTACATTTTCTACCTTTTCTAATATCTCAAAGGGTCCAATAAAACACTGTCTCAGCTTCCCTTTCTTGCCAAACCATAAAACACCCTTCATTAGAGCCACTTTAAGGAATAACTTATCCCCAATCTGGAACTCTACACTATTCCTTTTCAGATAGACATAAGTCTTCTGCCTATCCTGAGCTGTTTTAATCTTAGAGCGAATCTTCTCAATATGTGCAACAGTTTTCCTTACCAGATCTAGTCCCAACAATTTCCTTTCGCTAACCTCATCTCAATAGATCGGTGAACGACATCTTCTGCCATATAACACTTCGTATGGGGCCATACCAATAAAGGCATGATAACTATTATTATAGACAAACTCTATCAAGGATAAAGAATTATCCCATTTGCCACCCAGGTCCAGCACGCAAGCTCACACCATATCCTGCAATATTTGGATAGTTCAGACTTCCCCTCTGTTTGGGGAAGATAAGTAGTACTAAGGTTCAATCGAATACCCATGGTAGCCTGGAGACTCCTCTAGAACCTCGAGATAAACCTCGAATTTCCATCGGATACAATGGAAACCAGTATTCCATGTAGTCGGACAATCCCTTCGACAAACAGCTGTGCCAACTGATCAGCACTGAGGGTTATTTGAACTGGTAAGAAAGGAGCTGATTTAGTAAGTCAGTCAACAATAACCCATATTGCATCATGACCCTTGATTGATCTTGGAAGTCCTACTACAAAATCCATCGTGGTTTTCTCCCACTTCCAATTAGGTATATCCAATGAATTTAACAAGCCTGAGGGTCTCTAATGTTCCGCTTTGACTTGCTGACAAACCATGCAACGTGAGATAAACTTCACAATACCTCCCTTCATATTTCTCCACCAAAAGGAATCACGCAAATCGCGAAACATCTTTGTCCTACCTGGATGTGCCGTGTAAAGGGCTGAATGGGCTTCCGTGAGGATTTTACTTCGGATCTGCTCATCATTCGGTACACAAAGTCGATCCATGAATACAAGTCCTGAGTCTGAGGCAAGTTCAAATCCTGGTTGCCAGGAGGTCCCCACTCTTGACTTGATCTTCTCTAGATATCTGTCATTCTTTTGGGCTGCTATAATCCGCTCTCTTAAGTTTGGTTTGACAACCAAGTTTGCTAGCCTACCAGACTTCTGAGTTGATGGACTTCGAACTTCAATCGTTAAATTCTGAAAATCCCTAATCAACTAGTCGTGAATAGTACCCAAAGCTAATAGTTGTCGGTGTTCTTCCTACTAAATGCATCCGCAACTGCATTAGCTTTACCCGGATGATAAAGGATAGTGCAGTCATAATCCTTTACCAACTCCAACCATCATCGTTGTCTCATGTTTAGCCCTTTTTGGGTAAAGAAGTATTTCAAGCTCCTATGATCTGCGTAAATCTCGCATTTGCCTCCATACAAATAATGCCGCCATATCTTTAGAGCATGCACTATTGCTGCTAGCTCCAAGTCATGAGTTGGATAGTTCTGCTCCTGCGTTTTCAACTGTCTTGAGGCATAGGCTACCACATTCTCGTGCTGCATTAAGACACATCCCAAGCCATGTTTAGATGCGTCGGTATAAATTAAAAATCCTTCAATACCATCAGGAATGGTCAACACTAGAGCTGACACTAACCTCTTCTTAAATTCCTGAAAACTCTGCTCACACTTGCCTGTCCACTAAAACTTAATGCCCTTCCGGGTTAGCTGAGTCATAGGGCCTACAATCTTGGAGAAACCCTTAATGAATCGTCGGTTATAGCTAGCCAACCTCAGAAAGCTTCTCACATCTCCTGCATCAGTAGGTGTCGGCCAATGCGTTAGAACCTCAACTTTAGAAGGATCAACTTCAATACCTTTGGCTGTCACGACATGACCTAAAAATCCCATCCTTTCCAACCAAAATTCATATTTTTTAAATTTGACATACAACTCATCTGCTCTCAAGGTGTCCAGCACAATCCTTAAATGCTACTCGTGCTGTTTTGAATCCCTCGAGTAAACCAATATGTCATCGATAAAGACGATGATGAATTTAACCAGATACTGGTGAAAGACTCGATTCATCAAAACCTTGAACACAGCATGGGCGTTTGTGAGACCAAATGACATCAATGTGAATTCATAGTGCATATCGAGCCCTGAATACGTAGTTATGTAGCATGTTATATACTATATGCTCAATCAAGAATCCATTTCTTTTACAATAATCTGGTACTAATTAAAATTCATATCTCAAGGCCTCATTACAAATAAGGAAAAAAATTCAAACTAAAGTATTAATAAATTTCACTAAAATAATTGACAGTAAAATAAAAAGAAAACTAATAACTATTATAGTTGTAAAGCATCAATTTAAATGCTCAACTAATATAGTCTTCTATGAAAGATTCTTGTATGTATTTTTCTAATTAAATATTATTATCTGCCTTTTACTTCAGAATCTAAAGTATAAAAAACGCTAATAAAAGGGCTCATAATCTATTAATTGAATTTATAAATACCTTAATCTTATAATAAAAAAATCATCATTAAAAAAATCTAAAAAGAAATTTTTTCCTTTTAAAGACATGGAATTGTGACAGATGAATCACAAATTTGAAACCGATTAATCCAAATCGATAAGATAGCTGCTGATAATGTTTTGAAGAAGTTACAATTCATCCGAAAGTGTGTGTGTGTGTCCCCATCAAACTAGAATGATAATTGGAAAAATCGAGAAAGTAGTTGGAAATTGAAAGAATTAAAAAAAAGTTAATATAATATTTACCGCAAAACATGCCCCAACCGAAATCGAAAAGACCTAAATATCCTTACTTATAGTAATTTTAGTCGGAAAATTGTGTTGCAACTGTAACGTAGACTAATATACTTAGATATATACGCATGTAGTGAGCTTTCGGTGGTGATTTAATACAAAAGGCCAACCCTTTAAATAATGAAAGTCAGGCAAAACAAAGAAAGGGAAAATATCAATCACTACCAATATTCCTTTCTTGAAATTTCGTATATGGAACAAATCATTTATGATAGAATAAACCCAAAATAAGTTGAAATATATAACGCTAGGACGTCTGTGGTTAAATTTATTTGAGAAAATAAAAATGTTACTCCAAAAATAAGCGTGGCGTGTTTTTTGATCTCTCATTGGTTTTGGGCGACCGATTGGGTTGACACATTTGGCACTAGTAATTTCCATACATCGCCTTTTGCCTATGGATAATGGATTTAATTTGTGTCCCACTTTATCTTCTTAGAGTTGCCACGGGCTCAGCAACTTCAATGTGCAAGCCTCCTAACTTTTTTCTGCTAGTGCAAATAATAACTCTCCATCTGTCCTTCTACATTTAGCCCAATATGATTGCCCCCAAACTCTGCGTCCACTGGGGGGCAACCATACCTGAGAAAAATTTGAGAAGGAAGCCAGTCCCATCTACTCCTCAATTACCGCACTCACCCTTCGAAATTCTGACAGAAATTCCCCAACCTGTTGCTGAAAATGATGAGAACCGGTTTTCTTCCCCTTAAAACCTTTACTCTCCATGCCAATCATATAATTACCAAAAAAAAAGATCAAACTCATCCCCATTAACCCAATTCCACACATAAAGAATAATTTTCCCCATATGATTTCCTTGACTCTCATGATCTGACACACCCAACCTCTAGTATCTTTATTATACTAAAAATGTGGCGTGCGCTGACGATGAATTCTAGCTAGAAGTTAGAATTCACCGCATAGGCTCGTTTTCTTGTTAAAATTTCCAAAAATTTTTGGCAGCATATCCCTATTTTACGAACAAACCATCCTGCATGACAAAAACCGCACCAAACCCATACTCCAACACCATTCAAAACCCCAACCAACCACCACAACACACCAAGTCAATATGTATCATAACATAACAAATTCTATATAAAGATATAAATTCAAATGTATATTAGCTTTAGTTTTTTCTTCTTAATATATATAAGCATGTCAACCTATCAAAATGTATTTCACCACATCAAGACACATTTCCTTGTTACATTTCCAGTTGATCATGCCAACCTTGTCAAAAGGCTCGTCTCTAGAATAGATTCCAAGTGTTGCTCAACTTCAGTTAATACCTGAAAGCGAAAACATTGAAAAGTATTTTCGTGAGCATTAACGCCCAGTGAGTGAAATATTAAGAAACCTTTATACTTTTAAACAAGATCATCTTTATTATTCTTTTCATCCAAGCAAATCATAAGTAAATCATCTTTATTTATAAATCGTTACAACGATAGAAACATCATGAAATTCACTTCATTTCAAGATCATCATGGAATTCACCCCAAAAGAGTATCCAACATCACATAATCATGATATCAAGTCATACGCGCGTAGACAATCAGCTTGGGCCATAGGTACCTTATGACCCCTTCGTCCTAGGCGGCACAATAAACAGCTTGAGTCATAGCTAGCACATAGGCCCCTTCGTCTGGGCGGCGTTTATTTAGTCAGCTTGAGCCATATAGGCCCCTTCGCCCGTAGGCGGCACGTTCATGACATAGGATACACTTGGGAAATTTTCAAATCCTTCAACACTTGCATGTCAAATACATTATATCTTTGAAATTCTTAAACAATACATTGAGTTTATAAGTTCTCGAATGCAATGAAAATTCTTAAAGAAAATTCCATAAAAACACTTATCATAACTTCACAACATCATAGATAAAAATCAAAGCATGATAAATTCATTTCTAAGGGATAAGAGAAATTCCACTCACTGGCTAGATATGCGATTTAATCTGGTTGGTAAGTTTTTCCAATCTCTTTTGTGTCCCCTGTAACATAGATATAATAGAATCAATAATCTATTATATTATTTCATCCGTCAAACATAATTTAATTTATTTACAATTCTTTTCTCATTTTCTTTTCATTTATGTTCTTTGTAACTTAATGTATTTGTAAAAATTCTCTACTTAACTAAGGTACGTAAATATGAAAATTCCTTGGAGTACAAATTTCCCATTTCATTAAACTTTTTAAGATTTCGTTACTTTCCCATTAAAGATTCTAGATTTTATTCTACCTTAGAAATTGTAGGCACATCATACATTAAAGTCTCAATGCCTACTAAAAATAGCAAATAACACTAATTCTAAATCTTTAAACACTAGTTCTTAGTCTTAAATAAATTTCCACATTTAGTACTAAATCTTAAGTCATTTACTTCTTACATTCATCCGTAACTTCACCCACTTTCTAAATTATCATGGTAACCATAACACTAACTTATATCAAAAGTTTCAATTTACATACTCTATCTAAAATTTCATCCATATAAACTTCATCTTTATCCTAGCTACCATAATCCCTATAATAACATCAAGAATCTCATTTTTCATTATCAAATAACTATTTGATGCATTTAGAACATATCTTAAATAAAATCATAACATAATATTAAATGTTCCTAAAATTTCCATAAATCTTATTTTCTTAATTTATGTAAGTCCAAAGCCTTAGAACTAAACACTTACTTGTTCTTTGTAGTCCCTTCCCAAGAGTCTTCCAACTTTTCCCCTTTTTTTTTCTTCCCACGAAATTCGGCAGAGGCAGGGACGGTTTCTTTTGTTTTCCTTTTGTTTTCTTTCTTTTGCTTTTGTCTTTTTTTTTTTTTGCTTTTGTTTTGTTTTATACACACACACACGCACACACACACACACACACACAGATGTATATATATGAATCACTTGGCCCAGCCAAGTCTCCAGAAAATTCTGGAAAACTTTTTTTTTTTTTTACAAAATTTTTGTTTCCACTTTAATCCTAAATTTTGTGCGCACATTAAATTTAGTCCTTATATTGTTAATCGATTTCGTAGAATGGATAATTCAAAGAATTGGGATGTCACAATACTCACCCCCTTTAAAGAATTTCGTCCTCGAAATTCAATTAGCTAAGATCTAAAGAGATGAGGGTACTGGGATTGCATTTGCTCTTCACTTTCCCATGTTGCTTCCTCAATGACATGATTCTTCCAAAGAACCTTTACTATGAGGATCGTCTTATTACGTAATACTTGCTCTTTTCTATCTTGTATTTCAACTGGCTGCTCCTCATAAGTTAAATCTTCTTTCAACTCAATCGGCTGTGATCTCAATATATGAGAAGGGTCTGAGATATATTTGCGAAGCATGGAAACATGAAAAACATTGTGAATTCGAGCTAATTCCGAAGGTAAATCTAGTCGATAGGCAACCGGACCCCCTCGCTCGATTATTTCATAGGGTCCAATATACCTCGGACTTAATTTACCACTTTTCCCAAATCTTAGAACACCCTTCCAAGGCGATAAGCGTAGAAAAACTTTTTCTCCAACCTGGAATTCAAGATCTCTTCTCCGTTTATCTGCATAACTTTTCTGTCTATCTTGGACTGCTTTTAATTTTTCTTTAATCAACTTCACTTTCTCTGTAGTAATCTGAACATATTCTGGGCCTAATAACTTCATTTCTCCCACTTCATCCCAACATACTGGTGTTCTACACTTTCTTCCAAACAGTGCTTCATATGGAGCCATCTCAATACTGGAATGATAAGCGTTATTATATGCAAACTCCATCAAAGATAGATAAGCATCCTAGTTTCCTTTGAATTGCAGAACACAAGCGCGTAGCATATTCTCTAATGTCTGAATAGTTCTCTCTGACTGGCCATCTGTTTGTGGGTGAAAGGTTGTACTAAAATTCAGTTTAGTGCCCATAGCCTTCTGCAAGCTCGGCCAAAATTTAGAAGTAAAACGAGGATCTCTATCTGAAACAATTGATACTGGAATCCCATATAGACTGACTATTTCATCAATATATAGTTTTGCCAATTTGTCCAGAGTATCGGTAGCTTTGATAGATAAAAATCTGGCAGTTTTCGTTAATCTGTCCACAATGATCCAAATCCCATCATGACCACTCTGAGTGCGAGGAAGACTAAAAGGAAAATCCATGGTAATATGCTCCCATTTCCACTCAGGTATTGGTAAATTTTGTAGGAGTCCAGCTGTTTTCTGACGATCTGGCTTCACTTATTGGCAAATGTTGCATCTGGATACAAACTCAGCTATTTCTTTCTTCATTCCTGGCCACCAATAATATTCCTTCAAAGTATGATACATTTTAGTGCTACCCAGATGCATGGCATAAGTTGAGCTGTGTGCTTCTTCTAAAATCTTCTTTTTCAAATCTGGAATGGCAGGAACACATAATCTATTCCCCATGGTGAGTGCCATATCATCTCTGATGCAAAATTCTGTACGTACACCCTTCGTAACTTCTTCCTTCAATTTATTTAAGACTGAATCTTGAGTCTGAGCTTCCTTTACTTTGTCGATCAGAGTATGCCTCACTTGAAAGCTAGCCAACAATGCTCTCGTATTTTTTACAGATAGCTGAGCTTTTGAAGCTTGTAACTCACAAATCAAAGCAGCGCAAACTTTATTAGATTGAGTTTCGGTACTAGAAATCTTCCTGCTAAGTGCATCTGCTACTGCATTAGCCTTTCCAGGATGATAATTAATTGTGCATTCATAGTTTTTTATCAACTCTAGCCATCTTCTTTGCCTCAAATTTAATTCTTTCTGATCAAAGATATATTTTAAACTTTTGTGATCAGTAAAGATCTGACATTTTTTGCCATACAAATAGTGCCTTCAAATTTTTAATGCAAACACAATTGCTGCCAGCTCAAGATCATGTGTTGGATAATTCAATTCATGTTTCTTTAATTGGCGAGAAGCGTACGCTATAACTCTGCCATTCTGCATCAAAACACACCCAAGACCTTGTCGTGAAGCATCGCTATAAATTACAAATTCTTCACTTGGGGTTGGAAGTGCCAGTACAGGGGCCGAGACTAGCCTTTGTTTCAATTCTTGGAAGATCTTTTCACATTTTTCGGTCCACTGGAATTTTGCATTCTTTCTTGTCAAATTAGTTAGAGGTAAGGCAATCTTCGAAAATCCTTCTACAAAGCGACGGTAGTACCCTGCCAAACCGAGGAAACTTCTTACTTCTGCCACGTTTGTAGGTCTTTCCCATTTGATAATTGCATCTGTTTTATGAGGATTCACATAAATACCCTGTGCTAAAACCACGTGGCCAAGAAACATAACTTTATCAAGCCAAAATTCACACTTGCTAAATTTAGTATAAAGCTTCTTTTCACGCAGTGTCTGTAGCACAACTCTAAGATGCTCAGCATGTTCATCTTTATTCTGAGAATATACCAAAATATTGTCGATAAACACGATCACAAACTAATCTAAATATGGATGAAATATTCTGTTCATCATGTCCATAAATGCAGCTGGAGCATTCGCCAGTCGAAAGGGCATCACAAGAAATTCATAATGGCCGTAACGTGTTCTAAAAGCAATTTTTGGCACATCAGCTTCTTTAATCTTGAGTTGATGATACCCAGATTGCAAATCGATTTTTGAGAATATCGCTGCTCTCCTAAGCTGATCAAACAACTCATCAATACGAGGTAAAGAATATTTATTTCAGATGGTTATCTTGTTGAGCTGTCTATAGTCTATGAATAGCCTTAGAATACTATCCTTCCTTTTCACAAATAAAACCGGTGCTCCCCAAGGGGATGAACTTGGCCTAATAAAACCTTTATCAATCATTTCTTGAAGCTGGGTTTTCAATTCCTTTAACTCTGATGGTGACATTCTATATGGTTGTTGTGCAATAGGTGCTGTACCTAGAATCACCTCATTAGTAAATTCAATCTCTCGATCTGGAGGCAGGCCTGGAAGCTCATCTGGAAACACATCTGGAAATTCTCGTACCACAGGAATATCCTCGAATTTCAACTTACTGATATTCGTGTCTATTATACTAGCCAAATATGCTTCATATCCCTTCTTGAGTAATTTTCTTGCCGTAATAGTAGATATCACACAAGAATGAAGAATCCTATGTTGTCCAACAAAAACAATTTCTGGTTTCCCCGGTCGTCTGAAAACCACTTCTTTACAAAAATAGTCAACTGAAGCATGATTTACAGCTAAGAAATCCATGCCCAGTATGATATCAAAATCGTGAATAGGAAGGGGAATCAGATAAACTTTTAGCTCATGGCCATTCACGTTAATGCTACACTCTCGATATG
Source organism: Nyctanthes arbor-tristis (assembly GCA_963692815.1). Classification (NCBI taxonomy): domain Eukaryota; kingdom Viridiplantae; phylum Streptophyta; class Magnoliopsida; order Lamiales; family Oleaceae; genus Nyctanthes; species Nyctanthes arbor-tristis. The sequence continues at coordinate 23,104 of CAVNYN010287305.1, forward strand.
CTGTGCTGGCTAAAAGTAAATCTCCGACTGGGGTGGTTATTACTAAGTGACTATCTAAAGGATCACGTTTCATATTCGTATGTTTAGCAAATGTAGAAGAAACGAAAGAATGTGTAGCTCCAGGGTCAATTAAAACACGGGCATCTTTATCAAAAAGAGATAACCTACCCATAACAACATCTGGGGACTCCTGGGCGGCTTGTTGTGTCAGTGTAAAAACTCTAGCTTGCACCTTTGGATGTCCTGGCTGTCCTATCTGTTTAGTGCTAGTGCTACTGCCAACATTTGACTGTGTGCGCTTTTCGGTGCCTGAACCCTCAGCCGTAATGTTTCTTTGACTCTGATTTGTTTTCTCACTGCCAAAACTCTGTTGAGGAAAAGTCCTGGGAGTAGCACCACTTCCTTCAGTAAGGAGTGGACAATCTTCTTTAAATGCCCTGCTTGCCCACAATAATAACATACTCCAGTCCCGTGTAAGCATTCCCTTGAATGGAATTTCCCACATGTTTGACACTGAGGGCGTCTACTATCACTAGAACTGTCTCCTCATACTGAAAAGGATCCACATGACTAATTTTGAGGCTGAGGCTGCTGTACTAAGACCTGGCTAAATCTGGAAACCGAAGCACCATGAGATTTTTGCTTAAAGCTGCCTGTAGTAGAAACACATGGATAGAATCGTTTATCTCCTTTTGATGGTTTACCCCCGCGAGACCCAGACCAGGTCTGACTATTTCCACTTTTGGCTTTGGATTGCTCTTGTAAACCCCGCCGTTCAAAGAGACTTTTCTCTACCCTCATTGCTGCTTCCACTAATTTTCCAAAGTTTTGCTATTCATATACTGTCACAGCTGTCCTGATTTCTTCTCTAAGCCCTCTTTCAAATCTTTTGCATTTAGTAACTTCATCTTGGATCACGATCTTTGCATACTTAAAAAGCTCTACAAATGTCTTCTGATATTCTGCAACAGTCTTTGAGCCTTGTACTAATTTTAGGAATTCCTCTTGCTTGGCATCTCGGAAGGAAATAGTATAATACATCTCATAGAAAGCATCTTCGAATATCTGCCAAGTCACTTGAGACTGATCTGGATACTTACACAACACCGATTGCCACCAGTCATATACCCCTTCTTCTAGCCAAAAAGTAGCCAGGCGTAGTTTCACATCATCTGGGTAGTCCATCACATCAAAGATACGTCAAAGTTTTACAATCCATACCTCAGTGACGGAGGCATCTGCTGTGCCAGTAAAAGGTTTTGTCCCTAACTTCATTGCTTTTTCAATACTGAATTCTTTACTTAGCTTATAGGAATCAACAAGATCGGAAGAGCACACGTTCAGCTTGATTCATGTTTACAGGTCTAATAGGCTCATGAGGCTGGTGAACTGAGTCTTCTACTCTTCCAGCCTCTCCTATATTGCTCCTTCCGGTATAACTGGAGTTTGATGCAACAATTCCATTAGGCTGCGAGCCCTTCCTCGTCGTGGCATGATCACCTATGACATATTCATAATATGTAGAAGATCAAAATGCAAGAATAATACAATTATAGACTCTAAACCATGCTCTGATACCAAATTGATACCCCCACCTCTAGTATCTTTATTATACTAAAAATGTGGCATGTGCCGACGATAAATTCTAACTAGAAGTTAGAATTCACCGCATGGGCTCGTTTTCTTGTTAAAATTTTCTAAAATTTTTGGCAGCATCTCCCCTATTTTACGAACAAACCATCCTGCATGACAAAAACCGCACCAAACCCATACTCCAACACCATTCAAAACCCCAACCAACAGCCACAACACACCAAGTCAATATGTATCATAACATAACAAATTCTACATAAAGATATAAATTCAAATGTATATTAGCCTTAGTCTTTTCTTCTTAATATACATAAGCATGTCAACCTATCAAAATGTATTTCACCACATCAAGACACCTTTCCTTATTACATTTCAAGTTGATCATGCCAACCTTGTCAAAAGGCTCGTCTCCAGAATAGATTCCAAGTGTTGCTCAGACTTCAGTTAATACCTGGAAGCGAAAACATTGAAAAGTATTTTCGTGAGCATTAACGCCCAGTGAGTGGAATATTAAGAAACCTTCATACTTTTAAACAAGATCATCTTTGTCATTATTATTTTCATCCAAGCAAATCATAAGTAAATCATCTTTATTTATAAATCGTTACAACGATAGAAACATCATGAAATTCACTTCATTTCAAGATCATCATGGAATTCACCCCAAAAGAGTATCCAACATCACATAATCATGATATCAAGTCATACGCGCGTAGACAATCAGCTTGGGCCATAGGTACCTTATGACCCCTTCGTCCTAGGCGGCACAATAAACAGCTTGAGTCATAG